>QNGE01003000.1:84154-96743 GCA_008508345.1 Paragonimus westermani | reverse complement strand
AACATCATGTGTACATGCGAGGTTGAAAAAGATGAAAAGGCATGAAGAACAATAGAAAACATGAAGTAGATGATAGTGTTCATGACGCTACACCAGACGACGTCTGTTAAGGAATTCGACACACGACCTGGAATGACGAACGTTTGGCGTCGGTTGGTAAACGAACACGCAGAGCTAAAGAGAGTTTCATCGTGGGATTACTTCATCAGCCCAAATATTCACGCAAACGATGTTGATAGATACGGCGCGCGGCAACTCCCGTTTCATTAATCTTGACAACCAAATTTTAAAGTGATAATGATACTTTCAAAGAAGTGTACAGGTGAAGTTAGCGAAACGACATTTACAATAATATGCAAAAGATTTGCAAAATGTAATAATAAACTGTTGACACTACACATTTCCGTACGCTCAATGGCCTCAGATCCGAGTTTTCTCATTGGTTAGTGACGAATTATGATTCTTGGCGACCTGTAGGTCGCCAAGTGGGGAGTAGTGCCAGTGGCAGGATGAAGGGTTGTGAGCGGGAGATGCTTGCACAGCAAAGGCATGTGTGCAAGTGACAAAGTAAAGTGCACCTGAAAAAGTTTGGTGCATACTTCTACGCCAAAAGTCATTTTATTCACTCTGTGGGTAACCCGGAATCTGGTTTAAATTTTCTCGCCGCCACTGTCTATTCATAGTTCTGTCTTACTGGTGCCCTGTGCATCAAAAATTGCATACGACTGTTGTTATTCGTTAGTGAATAACACTAATTCGTCACGTACTAAACTACTTGGGTTGTATATATGCAACCCTACAGTCTCCGCTATTCTCCGCTTTGTCGTCTCTTTCGTTTTTTTCTGAATCACTGTAAACCAACTGCTTTTATATTGCATATTGCTCGCCCCTATCGCCAACGTCCCGTGTTACATCTAGAAGTACTGGCCAGGAGACACTGACAGCAGGCGTCTGTGGCCGACATGGGTTTAAAATGTCCGTACAAAACGGCATACATTGCTATCAGTGTCAGTTGTGGTATCACTTCAGGTGCACTTGCCTCCACGAACACCAGTCCAAACATCTAGCCTCCTCGTCTCTCAATTATATCTGCATGAGTTGCGGGTCGGGCGAAAGCCAAGTGTAGAGTTCAGACGGGCTATGGCCGATCAATTACGAACAACGCAACGAGTAGACGAGAAATATATTGTCGACACGTAAAATCGACGAGAGCGAGCGAAGAGCGAGATGAAACGTCAACACAGCAAAACGTCACGCGAGCAGGCACCGGAGCAGAAACGTTCGAGTGCGCGGGTGGTCTGCCAGTAACCATACTCGTTCAAACAAACGTTTAGGCGCATATAAAATGTAGGGGAAGGGAGAGAGTACAAATGCTAAATGTAACTTCAACGCAGTTAGCCATAAACAAATAGGGTCGCTACAGAGCTCCCCCGCTAGAAGACAACCAGAGTGTTGACTTCGATAATGTAGGAGTTTTTCAGTTAACCGGAACCGTTGGCTCGAGCATGAATGGTCCAATTTACTCCTGCCACACAGCTCGCGTCCACGTCCGGTGGAAAGGTGAGGGAAACAATTGAAAATGGTTGGGGGGCACGGTTGGGGAGGTTAATGGTTGTGGGCAGAAGGGGAATTGGGAACAGACACGTTGTGGTCGGCCTACTAGGGCCGTAGCCTTGTTCACGTCCATCGCGGGCGATCGTCATCGGAATTCGAGCTTTCTAGCGTCTTCTCGCAATGCACGCCCTCCGTGCCCCATGTAGATGATGGATGGTTAATTTCAGGTATCTAGAATGTACAGTGCTCATAAACTGAAAACGATAACCTCACCGGGTTTTCTGACTCCATGGCGTCCGACAAAATAAGGCTTTCTTTTGCTTTTCCAAAGAAAACGTCTCGTCGACAGTCTGTTGTAGGTTAGGCCATCTAAAATCAACTTGTTAAGGAAGTGTGACAACAAAAATTAGATACGGCGGACGTCCACGTAATCTGCGAATCGCACTGGCCTCCGCAAATCTCGCCCGCGTCTGCTCTGGGGGCTTGGCCCCGTCGAGGCAGGCGGAGTCGCCACTGAAAGCGAATCTGTACCAACGCTAGGTAATGTACCGACCGAAGAGGGCGTTGCTGCTTGCGAACCAGTTTCCTTATCGGGTACCTCTATAAACGCTGGCTTCAGTCTATCGATAGAGATCACCTCGCGTTTACCATTGCGTTCCAGCACGAAAGTCTTAGCATAGCGTGCGAGGACGCGAAACGGTCCGGTATACGGCGGGTGCAAAGGTCGTCTAGGAGTAACCGCACGAACCAAAACATGAGAACAAGTTGACAGACGAGGGTGTACGTACGTTGGCGTCGTCTGTTCTCTCGGTGGATGTGGTCGGAGTCGCCTCATGTGTTGGGCTAGCCGCTCGCCGTAATCTGCGAAGTTGATAGGTCCCGTTGCGCGTGGGGCAACCAACTCGCCGGGTAAACGTAAGGAGCACCCATACACTAACTGGGCGGGGGTGGTATGCAGGTCAGCCTTCAGCGTGTTACGGATACCTAACAAGACTAGTGGCAGAACCTCGTGCCATGAGGGGTTGTTGCTAGCGGATAGTGAACTTTTCAACTGCCGATGAAAACGCTCAACCAACCCGTTGGCTGCCGGGTGGTAAGCTGTTGTGCGAATTCTACTACAGCCTAGTGCGTTGAGGAGTGAAGTGAAGGCTAAGTCAAAATGTGACCCGCGATCGGTAGTCACTACAGCAGGGCAACCAAACTGAGCGACCCAACGTTCTAAGAATGCTCGTGCGACGGTTTCCGACGAGCAATTCGGAATTGGTATAGCCTCTGGCCAACGTGTAAACCTGTCTACGCATGTCAGGATGTAAGTATACCCATCCGAGGGTGGCAGGGGTCCGACCAGGTCGACATGCACGTGATAGAAGCGTTCATCGGGGGCTGCAAAAGTTCCCACTGGGGTACGCGTGTGACGGTGGATCTTAGACCGCTGGCAGTGTATGCACGCTTTCGCCCATGTGCGGACGTCGCGATTGACGTTGCGCCAGACGAAGCGCTGCGTGACCAGTTTGACTGTTGAACGTATGCCAGGGTGAGACATGTTGTGCAACGTATCGAAAATTCGGCGGCGGAAGGCCAATGGAATAACCGGACGAGGAATGCCTTGTGAAGTGTCACAAATAATCAGACCACCGGAGGAATTCATGGGGACTCTTTCTAACTTAAGGGAACTGGACCGGCGGAGTTGTTCTATCTCCGGGTCGTTGTCCTGTGCGGCTGCGATTGCCGTCAGATCGACTGAGCTTTCCGTCGTGCTCAGTGTAGCATTAATGCGCGAGAGAGCATCGGCGACTGGGTTCGCAGTACCTGAAATATGACGAATATTGGTCGTGAACTGAGCGACATAATCCAGATGTCTCGTCTCTCTGGGGGAATACCTGTCCGTTGTCGAGCGTAACGCATACGTTAGAGGCTTATGGTCTGTGAATACGATAAAGTCCCTGCCTTCAAGGACATGTCGAAAATGGCGGATGCCGAGGTATACCGCTAACAGCTCCTTCCCAAAAGCACTATACCGCGACTCAGTAGGTTGTAACCGTTTAGAGAAAAAGGCTAGCGGGCACCAATGGGCACCGAGTTGCTGTTGCAGAACCGCCCCTACAGCCACGTCTGATGCATCCACGCTTAGCGCCAAGGGAGCAGACGGATGGTGATGCGACAGCGATGCTATATTGGCGATGGCCCTTTTTAAATTAATGAAGGCCATTTTTGCGGCCGTTGGGAATAAGAATGAACGTGTCTTACCTCTGAGTAGGTCGGTGAGCGGTTGCATTAGACAGGCACAGTTAGGGATGAAACGACGGTAAAAATTCACTAAACCATCAAAACGGCGAAGTTGCTTGAACGATGTGGGCTCCGGGTAGTCCACTATTGCCTGTACTTTGTCGGGGAGAGGTTCTATCCCGCTCGCGGATATACTATGACCCAGGAAGGCTACGCGGGACGCTCCGAAAGAGCATTTAGCCAGGTGTATGGTAACGCCATGATGCGACAGCCGGGTGAATAATGAACGCAAGTGTACGCAATGTTCCTCCTGCGATGAGCTGGCCACCAAGATATCATCTAAGTACGGATAAACACCGTCCAGCCCGCGACACACGTCGTGAATAAAACGTTGGAAAGTCTGAGCGGCGTTGCCCAGACCAAACGGCATGCGTAAGAATTCGAAAAGCCCGAACGGTGTTATGACTGCTGTCTTTGGGACGTCTTCTGGGGCTACAGGAATCTGATTGTAAGCGCGCACTAGGTCGATTTTTGTGAATATCTGTTTCCCTGACAGGTTTGCCGTCAAGTCCTGAATGTGGGGAATTGGATACCTATCGGGAGTGGTTGCGTTGTTCAACGCTCGATAGTCGCCGCACGGACGCCAGTCGTTGTCAGTCTTTTTAGGCACCATGTGCAATGGCGAAGCCCACGGGCTATTGGACGGACGGATAATGCCGAGTTGGAGCATATGCTCGAATTCGGCTCGGGCAATTTTGAGCTTTTCAGGAGCTAAACGGCGTGGACGACATCGAACTGGCGGCCCTCGTGTGACAATGTGATGCGCAACGTCGGTTGTCACGGCCGGCAGTTCGTTAGCGGGGCGGATCAGTTGAGGGAATTCGGATAAAAGTTTCCCGTAAGGCTCGCAAACTAGAGGATTGGCTAGCATAGGACTGATCACAGCCGCGTGTGATGGCTTACCCTGAACGTTTAGCTTTGTCGAGGTATCGATCAGACGTGATCGACGTGCGTCGACCAGTAAATCGAAATGTCGGAGGAAGTCGATACCAACGATAGGGAAAGGAATATCGGCCACGAGAAAAACCCAGGGAAAATCGCGTCTAAGGCCAAAGTTTAAATTCATCAGTCGACGACCGAAGGTTTTAATGGGCGTACCGTTTGCAGCTCGGAGAGTAGTGCCGGATTCTGAACGCGCATCCATTACTGAATGCGGGATGACACTGACCTCTGCCCCTGTGTCTATTAAGAATTGCATTTTGGAGGTTAAATCTTTCAGAAAGAAAAGGCGACTGCTGTTTGACTGGCCTGTGGCTGTCGTCGCTAGAACACGCCGGCCTGCTAGTTTAAACGCTTTTTACCACGATGGCTACATGGCGATCGACATCGCCTAGCGTTTTCGCCATACGTCTCATGATACCAACAAACACTGCCAGTTTTTAGTCCGGGCGGTGATCGGGCGCGCGTTGGAGGAAGTCTAGACGGTGACCTATTGCGCTGAATGCTGGCGCGAAGATCAGCCAGTTCACGCCGCAACTGAGCTATCTCGGCGTTTGTTTCTGAGGGGTTGTGTTCACGGCATTCCAGTGATTTCCGCAGGTTTGCTATTTCGGCGTCCTTCGTGGCCAACAAATGATCCGCCGGACTGTTCGCGTTAACTATTTGCCCAACTACTGCTGGCTGCCCTGTGCCTCGGAAACGCTCATGTATTGCGTCGGCCGAAACCGCAAGGTCGCCTAACGAACGTGAGGGTAACACGGAAAGTAGCCCCTGCGTGTACTCAGGCAATCTTTGAATCCACAACTCTTGCAAAAATGACTCAGGCAACTGCGATTTACCTGCTACATGTCTCATCTCCCGAAGGAGAACCGACGGCTTCTTGTCCCCCAACTGTAGTCGTTGGAACAGTTGTTCCAAACGCATTTTATCGGATGACTGTGTTTCCTTAAGAATCGTCTGCTTAGCGGACTCATAACGATCGGTCGTCGACCCCAGTAAAATATCACTAATCAGGGTTAGCATATCTCGGGGAAGACGCGGTATAAGCTGCGAGAACTTATCTGAGTCATTTGTTATGCGCCGGTTGCCGAACTCTATTTCCAACACAGCGAACCACAGCTCTGGGTCGAGATCCCCAAAAGCGGGAACAGCTAGTGTGATCAACGACACCGAAGACGAGAATTCGGACTTCACCTCCTTAGTGGCCATAGCGACCGAGCGAATGGAAATGATATAAATATATATATGAAATATATATATACAATTTACGCACCCAAAAAGTGATGAGGGGATGGAAAAAAATATGAACTCAGGTATACACTGATATATATATCCTAAACGGGCTCACCAATTTGTAGAGTTCAGACGGGCTATGGCCGATCAATTACGAACAACGCAACGAGTAGACGAGAAATATATTGTCGACACGTAAAATCGACGAGAGCGAGCGAAGAGCGAGATGAAACGTCAACACAGCAAAACGTCACGCGAGCAGGCACCGGAGCAGAAACGTTCGAGTGCGCGGGTGGTCTGCCAGTAACCATACTCGTTCAAACAAACGTTTAGGCGCATATAAAATGTAGGGGAAGGGAGAGAGTACAAATGCTAAATGTAACTTCAACGCAGTTAGCCATAAACAAATAGGGTCGCTACACAAGGCACCGCTCCACTGCTGACTGGTCACACGCACCACGGCAAATGGAGTGGTGCAGAAAACCTGCGACTGCAAATGCGGGACTCTTAGCTCCGTATCTCCTTCCATTTCTTCCATGGGGAGTAAGAGAGGAGTTCCAAAAAACTCCGTCCGAAACGAAGTTGGAACGACAGTCTCTGAATGGGTACTTAGCGCTTGCCCTCCCTGGTGTTGCAATCACCAAGAAGACAGTTGCCCTGTCTACTGCGCACCTAGAGGGGCTGCAGTGAAATGTCAAGGAGTTGTTTTATTGGGTCGCTTCCCCACAACATCTCCAACTGAGCTAGCTAAATCAGTCTTAGCGACTTCATTCTCTCGGGACTTTACAAACCTGGCGCTCGCAAGCAGGCTGCGTGCTAAGACAACCAAAATGTCACTCGGCCTTTTAGTAACATTGCCAGCCATGCTCAGCCCCGAGTCGATAGTGGGGAAAACTGGCTCGGAAGTCCGCTAACGCCCATCTGAAAGGCGTATCTTTCGATCGCTCTCGACAAGTGAGGGTGGGACGCGAACAGCGGACTAAGACTAGGTCACGAATCACGGCAGACCAAAAGCTAAAAGCGGTGACTAAAGTCGTAGTTTCTGCTCTCGAAATATCCCCTCAGACACTTGAGCCTGTTGTAGAAAGCGGAGATACCGTCCACTTGGTTGTTCCAACGACCGACGCCCCAAGTACAGGCACGGGCATTGATGCAATGAAACCGCACAAAAACCGTCTTCAGAGTTACCCACCTCGAAACCCACCAAACGGCCCTGCAGAAAATTCTTCCTCCCAAGAATTCGGAACTGAAGTAGCCTCCTGGGGCCGCCTCCTGTGACTCAAAAAGCACTAATTTGGTCCACCCCAATAGGTATTTCTATCAGTAACCCCACAGCACCGCGCGCACTGCCGTGATCCAAACCCCGCACCCAGCAGACGACGAAGTCAAATTTTCCGTGGGTGAAAATTTCCAAACATCCTCCCAAAAAGCGAAATTCGACAGGGTCGCAGAGGTCGCAAGTTGACACTAAGAATGCTGGTCAAGCTTCCTGTAGGGTCGCTGACGTACTCACAGGAAGTGATGTCGCGCCCACAGTCTCGAAGGAGGGTCGTCAGAACAACTCGGAAGAACAGACTGAGTCCAACCCCACCACCCTCATCAATTCTAGGCCTTCTTTTCCAGACTCTTCCTCACACTCCTATTTTTCTCTCGCTAAATCCAACGAGAAGGTAGCTTTCAAGTGTATGTATACGAACTCTCTGAGTCCGTTAAATAGATTGCCTGAAAGCGGACAGTTAATTCATGACACCCAATCCCACATGTTCGCTTTCATGGAGATCTGGCTTACAGATGATACCAGTGACAGTGAACTGAGTGTCCAGGGGTATTCGGTTTACCGAGCTGACTCCGCCCGAGGGAGAATGCGGGTATTGCGATTTTCCTTCAGCATTGTCTCCCGACACCCACGGTTATCGGTAGCTTCCAGTCCTCTGTTAAATGTGACGCTCTGTAGCTTTGCCTAACACTCCGTGGCCAAGCCTCACTCCTTGTGGGGGTTATTTGTCGTTCTACCTCATCCGACGTCTCCGAAGACGATACCCTTTTGGCAAGCCTGAACAACTTAGGCCTATAACACTACTCATCTGCTTTTTATGGGTGACTTTAATGCACCCAAGATAAACTCGACGTCAGTTTCTCACCAGGGATGTGGAAACGGATTCTCGATTTCTTTATCAACGCTGTTAGGACGGAAAACGTGGACACAGCACGTCAGCGTCCCGACGCGACATCGCTCTGGTCAGATTCTCTCCCTGCTCGACTTAGTAATCACTAATGAGAGCCACCTGATAAATAGTGATAATCAAGCTGCCATTTGGACACAGTGACCACTCCCTGTTAGCCTTTGATCTTATCTGTTACTGGTTACAACAACCAACAAAAAGGTCCACAGTTCGGAACTTTAATCAGGCAGATTTTAGCGGCCTGAGAACCTACATAGGTTCACTTCTTGATTTTGACTCCGTGGACCGGAACTACCGTACGTTTCAAAACGCAACTCAGAAAGCGGACGACTTATTTGTTCCACACAAACTGTGCACTCTCTTATCGGCCACCCCTTCCGCGTAGGGTACGTCGTCTCCTCGATAACCGTTCCCATTTATTCGCGAAGCATAGGCTCACAGGAAACTCAGAGGACCTAAGCGTGTTCCACATTGTCCGAAACAGGTGTAGGCGGGAAGTCAGCGAACACACCAAACTTGTACAAGAGAACATCTTTCTCAGAGCTCGCCGGAACAAAATCCTCTTATTTAAGCATATGCGACGACTAAGAAATAAAAAACCTTCAGCTCTTTCTTTACGACTGCCCAATGGAGAGACTTCATCTGACTCCCTAGTTGTGGCTGAGTTATTCAGGGAGTACTACTCGGCAGTCTACAACGTCGCATCCCCGAGCAGGCATCTTGTCCTGCAGAAGTTCAGGCAACCTCTCGTGACCGCTGAGTTTTCTGTGCTATATGTTGAAGATCTTTTACCCAAGGTTAATTCATACAGTGCAATGGGTCCTGACATGATCCATCCCAGAATACTCAAGAAAGTAGCGGTTAGTCTGGCTGAACCCCTTTATAGGCCGTTTAAGCAAACACTCCAGACTAGCATCCTCCCTAGTGGGTGACCGGCACCCTCCGGCTAGTTATCGGCCAATCAGCCTTACTAGCATTCCGTGCAGAATAATGGAGCGCATACTAAAGCGCGCCATACTCAATCACTTCTTATCAAATAATCTTTTCTCTTCTACCCAGCATAGCTTCCTTCCTAATAGGTTATGCATAACAAACATGCTTATTTTCAGGAATTAACTGGCGGCCTTTGGTATTCAAGGATAGGTTCTTCGCTGGACTATCTCTTTTCTCGATAATAAGACTTTTAGAGTCAAGACCGGATCGAACCTTTCGTCTCCCTCTTTCATTTCTGCGGGAGTTCCCCAAGGGTCAGTGCTAGGTACTTTGTTATTTCTCATTTACATCAACGAACTTCCGAACAATATTTTCAGCAACGTCTTCCTATACGCCGACAACCTAGAAATCTGGGGTGCCGCTGATCCCAGCGCATTACAGATTGATCTTGACGTGGTCAAGCGCCGGTCGAATGATTGGAGTCTCCTACTAAATGACAATAAGTGTGGTCACATGTCACTCGGTGGATATTCTGCCAATGCCTCCATGATTCATAGTGCGTTCAGCACAGTAGATTTGAGAATCGATCTGAAGGAAGATCTGGGCATCTGGTTGTCGTGTTGTCCTTCGCGTATCACCATAAGATGGTGACAAAAAAAGGATTTGCCGCTCTTAAGATGATTAAGCGCATTTCCCCCCACATAGACAAGGAAGCGATTCAAACGCTTTACGGGGTTTATGAAAGACTACTCCTCGATTGTGCGAATCAGGTCGTGTATACCGGTCTGAAGAAAGATATATTAGCTGCTGGGAGTGTCCAGCGCGCAGCTACGAAGCTAGTCACGGGCCTGAGCAATGCCACTTACGAGTCTCGTCTTGAAATTCTTGACCTGTACCCACTCGAATTTCGAAGACTCCGCGGTGATTTAATACTCACACACCTTCTTTAGAGTAGGTCTTGTAGAACAGTTTTTCACCTTAGTGAATGACGACGGCCGGCGAGGACATAACAGGAAATTTTCCATACTTCGTCTTCGGACCTTTGTTAGGCAGCAGTTCTTTTCCTACTGGGTTATTAACCACTGGAACAGCCTTCCTTCTGAGGTCGTCAGCAGCGCTTCTAGGGATAGTTTTAAAGCTGCTCGATTCTCATCCAAAATTGCATTATGCGAGTAATCTTACTCTGATCTTGGTATTCACTGTAATCCCCAAGAGCGGTGCTACACCCTGTTTTCAATGATCGCCTTCAGATCAACAGACGTCCGCTGACACTGAGCAAGGAAAACCGACTACATCCGGGAACCTTGGGCCCCTACCTCGAACCCGTGTGTCAATCGCTGAATCGCTTCCTAAGCTTTATAAACCAGTGAGTCTGCTGGGGTCACCTCTGCATCCAAAAAGTCTCATGCTTGGCTCATTCCAGCCGCGTTTCCAGAAAGCACACTTTACCGTACTACGGACATTCTTAAGTACACTCACCCTCGTATCTGAGTCTGTGAACTCAAATGGCGTCTCTTTCAAAGCTGCCGTTCAGGAAACTGATGAGGCTGCAGCGGATCTTAACACTGAAAAAACTTGAGTATGAACACGGAGTCAAAATGTGGTGTGAAGAAGGAAACAACTATTGTTAGTTCGTGTAAATGAGTTGGTTCAAAGTTCCATTGCACTGGATGGGGTATCCAATAGGCACGATCAGTAGTGTTTCTCTAGAGAGATTTTCGCTGAATAGATGGCTGATTCCGTTGGTCTTCAACTCTCCCGAAACCTGTACTCGAGCGACACGAGACGCAAGGAAAACGCACGGCTCGAGACTTTGGAGGTAAACTTTATATTCCTAATTATCGCGTCAACCGATTAACTTGGTTTAAACATGAAGTGTACACGTGAGTTAGAGGAAGGCGAAAGGAGCGAAGAACAATAAAAATTAAAGTACAAAATGCTGTACAAAACGCTACGGAACTCTCTCCCTAGTGCATTGATTGGTGTATGGGACGATCGAAAAGAAAATCAACGGCATTAGTCTGTGTAATCCACAAAACGGACGGAAAGTTTGCGCGGTCGTCCGTAACGTGTTTTTGGTGGAGGGGATGAAAGAACGGTACGTCGTTAGCGGGTGTTATGGATTCTGAAACTGCTTGTGGAGTTTGTGGGATGAATTTTTTTCGGAAGACTTAGATAGGACGGAGTGATAGTCATGGCCGGATGAAGTGGAGGCATGTCAGAAGGATTCACATAGGCCACTTTTAGGCGATCGGCGCTTATTGCTTCGTGAGTGCCTTTACGGTTGATGATGAAATACACCTCTGCGTTCAAGCACTCTAAGCGGACCATCATAGGGTGACTGAAGATACTCGTTTTGTGCGTCGACTCTGATAAACACGAAGAGGCAAGTAAGCGGATCTTCGTATATCTTCTTCGTATATCTGGGTCTGCTTCGGGGTGTTCCTCGTCAGGGTGGGCTTCAACATACGCATGAACAGCTTCGAACGTGTAAAGTAAGATGCTGGGTTTATCTCACCACTGGTTCTGGGATCCGTAGTCATTTCACATGGCAGTTGTAAGGTCCTGCCTTAGATAAGTTCAGCAGGAGTGCAACCGATGTCTTCCTTGATAGTATTGCGGATGGCAAGCAAAACGAGTGGCGAGTTTTCCAATTAGTTTGAGCCAGATGCCGTAGCAATGATGGTGGCTTTAAGGTGATGATGTAATCGTTCCACTAAGCCATTTAATGCCAGTGATAGGCGGTCGTTCGGAAGTGTTCACAGCCGAGTAAGTGTTGCAGATCACGAAACGGCATGAATGTGAATTGAGAGCCGCGATTGGTAGTGACGGAAGCAGGTACACCGAAGGAGATGCCCAAGTTTCCACAAACGTCTGTGTAGTGCTTTCGACTGAAATGTCGCGTATCGACGTTGCCTGTGGCCAGTGTGTGAAACCATAAATCCAAGTCAACAAATAAGTAAAGCCGTTCGAGGTGGAAACGGGCCTACTATATCGACGGGAACGTGTTTGAAACGGTCGTCCGGTACACCAAATGTGCCGGGTGTAGTGATGGTATGCCTTTGTACCTTACGTCGCTGACATGAGAAATAGTGTTTGAACCATTCACGTAGGTCCTTGCGCATGTTTGTTTCAATTAACCGTCACAGTGAGACTGGACCTTGACGCGGTGTGACGGTTTGCGCATCTCGATGAGCTTTTGGGATAAACTGGTCAGAGTTACTCATACCAGGCAGACCAACAGGTAGAGGTCTGACAAACCACAGTCTCCTAGTCCTCCAGGTTGGGGGCTGGAAGATGGTTGGCATCTCTTCCCGAAAAACGTACCATTTTTGGTACACCGCCACCCACCCGCTGCCTTGCGGTACAGGCTTTTGAGTCGAAGGCTTTGGTTGAGAACCCTAATCGTTCTCCTGTCTAGGTCTGGGCGTCCTGGCAGTATCTCAGCCCACACACAACCA
>QNGE01003000.1:60134-81484 GCA_008508345.1 Paragonimus westermani | reverse complement strand
GTTGTTTGTCCGAGTTTTCTGTGAAGTGAGTGCATTTGATGACGCGGGGTAGTGAAGGCCGTAAGGAAGCTGTCTTGCTGATGACGCCTTACTCTCGCTTGCAGCTCGGTTGTTTGTTCGCAAGATGTAGGCACCTTGATGTTGAATGTTTGAATATGGACGTAGTCATTTTCAGTAGTTGGGTCCCTTCCAGTCCCCTTCTTTTTTCCTTCTCTGTCTTTCTATATAGGGTTTGGTTTTTCTTCATGGTTGTGTGGCAGTTAAGCCACTGATGTATTGCCATCCATCATGATGATGATGATTTGTGTGTACTCTTTGTAGTCGAGAAATACGATAATTGTTGACTAGCGGTTCACCTGACACTGTTTCGAAATGCGGCGAGAGGTAAAAATTTCATCAGTGCATCCCCATCCAGGACGAATTCCTACTGGCACACTTCGAATGTTTGACTCCCGAGCTGCAGTGTCGGCAAATTATGGTGTTTGCCAGAAGCCTAATATTGACTGGGGTCAAGCCAACTCCAATATGGATTTCGAAGGAGCCCGATACGTTTCTTGAATATAAGAACTAGTATCTAATGGCCCCAACACTGAGGGATGATGTCCGTTTCCCATACAAGTTGAAACATCTGCGCCAAGACCCATGCTAACACCTTCCCACCTTCTTTGAAAATTACTGGCACAAAGTCATCCAGGCCAGCAGCCCAAATGCGGACCTCAACTCAAGTGAATGTTCCTTAATCTACCGAGCAAGGTACTGCATTGACAGTTTGTGGCGACAACACAACAGACGTAGGAGACCAGCTAAATTAACCCTGCTGTATGCGGCAGGGCGACCCGGCTTATACTGCGAGAAGACCGGTGAATGATGGAATTATTGCTGCTGTGAGTATTCACGTTTGTACGTAGACTAAGATACAGCCAGGACGCCCAGACCTAGACAGAAGGACGATTAGTGTTTCAGCCAAAGTCTGGTTCAAATGCCTATACCGCCAAGCAGTGGGTGGATGGCAGTGTACTAGAACTGGTACCTTTTACGGAGAAAGGTGTAGACCTTTTTTCAACCCCCTACCCCGAGGACTAGTAGACTGTGGTTTGTCAGACCTCCACTTGATGGCCTGCCTGATGTGAGTGACTCTGTCAATGTGATGGCCACTTTGTCCAGTTTAGCCTGATAGGTTGTCGAGATGCGCAAGTCGTAAAACTACGTCACGGTCAAGTCTCGTTTCACTATGGTAAATGTAGGGCACTTGTGCTTTTGCTGGTCTGTGCGTGTTTGCTTGGAGTTCAGGACGAAGTGGTATCCCACTAGAACACAGAGAATTCGGTACTTTCCACTACGTAGTTGGAATCCACATAGGTGACCCAGGTTGATTTACCGTTATAGAAGCAATCATGCCACCCATATCTGAAGGCTCTGTGGTCGATTTGTTTCTGCGGCTGACTTGACAGTAAAGGTCGCCAGGTGTTGTTTTAATGTCTGGAACACCGAAGCTTGGGAAATTTCAGAAAAAGAACGGTAACAAACGTTAATGGTTGTCTGTTCGTTCTCTGTTCACTTATAGCCCAGTTGTCTTTGTGCATCTTATTGTTGAATGCTTGAGTCTGGGCGTTGCTGCTTCTTTTTGATAACTAGATCCAGTCCATTTCTCTTATTCGCGTTTAACCAGTTTGTTCTCTTCATTTGGTGGTATGACAGTTAAGTATAAGTGCGGACCACTGGTGTATTTTTGTTTTTGATGCTGATGCTGACCTCTCCCGGACGAGTACCGTATAAGCGTAAACCAATTGATTCCTTCTCCTCAGCATATAGCCTGCCTGCCCGGGTGTTCAAGTCTTCACCCAGTACCATAATGTGTGTGCGTCTATTAAGAACGTTAGTCAACTCGTGATAAAAATGTGTCTGACTCCCTCGGGACTACGGTCTGTTTTTGCTGGGCACCTCTAAATGCTTTAAGCATACGTTTAAGTCTGATAGTGTCAACGTGGTTGCTGGAGGGTATCCAGTTAACCAGCTCCTTTTCTGTGTGCGCGTTCGGGGTAATGCAAAAATTAGCTTTCCAGTGATTTAAGCGGCAGGGTTTCCAAACGGACACATTTTACACAGTTGCTAAAGCGGCCGACGAAGATTGAAAGTGTGGCGTTAAACTAGAATCTGAAAGCCGTGTTTCAGCAAGAAGGAAGGTACCTGGTGAGTAGTGGGGGTTGATTGTGAACCAAACGTCACCGATAGTGGATCGTAGCATTCGCATTCCTGTAGACCACCCAGCCAGCTCTTTTTGAAATGGAACGCCGTACTTGAGTTTCGATGTTGATAGTGTTCATCAGTAGTGCATTTCACCACGCGTCTAAAGTCTAAAAGATGCTTAAGCCTTGGTTAATTGATAATGTCCCTCAGTTCGTACCAATCAAGACTCCCTCATCACTTACTGTTCAACAGGCTAAATAAGTCCTGTGATTTCAACTTGGATAGAAGTCCCAGTCTTGGAGTCATCGATTAGAGTTGACAGGGCATCTGTTATGACTCCTCTCGAGCGATCGGGCCATCTGAGCACTACTCACAAATCTATGCGGCTGAACGCCTGTGTGTGATAACTCTTTCGTCCCCTGTGTGATACTCATGGCCAATAGTCATCACTGCTGCTTTACGAAGGTTTGACCGGAGTTCAAATCTCGGCCACGACAGGGATGTGTACGACTAACATGTTCTAGTACGAACGATACCCGAGTATGGTGTTTGTTCCAGAAAGTAGCTGACTGAAAAGCGTATGGTGATGCAAATGCTGTAGTCATTTATAAGTCCGATTTTTCCAATATGCAGACAAGAGTTGCCTGTTGACTCATATGCATAAGTGTTCGAAGATTGAAGATGGCAAGTTTGAGCGGTTTCTGCGATAACGAGCAGGGTTCTCTGTCGGTCGGACGAAGACATCAACTCGGTGTTTGATATAGTATCATTCTGTGTACGCTTTTCATCGCATGTACCAAATGAAGCAGGTCTCTAATGTGTTTAGGGAGAGGATTGGTGGGTCACCAATTAAAGAATCGTTTAACACATATAATTAAGTACCTCCATACCCCTAACCCCAGTCATGAGCTGACTACCGGATTGCTCTTTCGAGCCTAATCCACCACTCGCAAACAAAGCTCGATGTGGCTGACAAGCGATGTGTTGGCATTCACAGGATTTGGCCAAGACAACAAAGTCTGTGAGGCGGGATTAGTATGCCTAAGGGTCGACAGAGTTTATCAGTTCCTAACACACGTCGGCGAACTTTATAATTCCTGACACGGTGCTCCTACAATACACATCGCGGATGCTTTGGAGACACTGAATTTTTATGGCGGGTACTCTGTGAGCATCCTGCACGCGAATAGGCAAGGTTTTGGAGCCCTACATTAAGACTACCATTGCACTTGATCTTTCACAGGAAGACTTGTCATACTGACGCCAAGGGTGGCGTGAGTTAGCAAACACCATCCGAGCTTTCGCGATTTGTGATCTCATCAGACATTCCACCGTTGCTGACAGCTTCCAAGGTTCATAAACTTCCTGACAACTTCCACTGCTTGGAATCCTGCCAATCGTGCAACGGCATTTTTCACTTAATAGGTGCAAAAGACATACCACACTGACGAACTGAAGCCTGTAATCTGTCTAAGATGTTCTGGACCACCTGTGAGTCCTCGCAGATAAGGTCAATATCGTCTACGTGTTTGGGGACAATTCCATCATATTCGCAGTCTGTCAGGACAAACTCTGGGATCCCGTTCACTGTAAAGTTGAGTAGGAATGAGGAAGCTAGACAATCTTGTCGCACCTCATTTGAAGTACTGAAATCCTGTGATACGCTGTAACCCTGCTCGAGGCTTGGCAGCAAATTGCTTCCAGGCTGCTCACATACCTCTCAGGCATATCCTTCTTTGGTAGACAGTCCCAGAGTGCATTTCGGTCAACTGAATCGAGGGTCTCTCTCATGTTTAAAAACGCAGTTATTGTTGGCCTTTTTAAATGAATAGCGCAAATCTGGTATCCGACAGGACGTGGTGTTACCAGTGGATTCATGACTAGTATAAAGCCCAGTCTGTTCCTCATGAACATCTTTATCGCGCGCTTTGTTTAGTATACGATTTACAATAGCTGCAAGCAAATTTAATGCAATGGGAATCAATCTAACCCCTTTGTGATTTCCACACGAAGTGTGTGAGGTGCTTTTGAAAATGGAGGATGTTGGCTACACCCTAGTAATTTGGAACAAATTCACTGATCCGGAGTTTCTGTGGTAGAGTGGTCAGTTCTCTGACTACTTCTGGACCTCTGTTTGTAAAATGGACAAGGGGGAGTTCGTCCGACCCGGGTGCCTTGTGACGTTTCAAGAACTTATCTTCGACAGAGATGTCTGTTTCCGAGGGCAGCAAAATACCATCAGACCAGTAGGCACAGACAGAGCCTGAAGGCGTAGTCAGTGGAGCAGGTGGCCAGTTGAACTGCTGTTGGAAGTGCTCAGCGTCGTGATCGCCGCTACATGTTATGAATAGGCTCATCATTGGCTTCGCAGATTACATCGCTCGCACCTGATTTCCTGCTGACACTTGCTAGGATGAGATGGGAAAGTTTCCGTGAGTTCCCAGCAGAAGCGGCCCATTTGATTTCGATTACGCGTTGTGTCCACCAGGCTTCATGATCCTCTCGTAGTTGCTTCTTGAGCTGCAGATGAGTAGCCTCGCCGGCCGGGTTGTACTCGCCGTTGGATGGAATATCATGGCGAACATCGGGAACTTCCAGTGATTACATGGAGACCCATTGGTTGGCAGCCGAACAGGTGGTAGTACCACATGATGCAATACCGCATTGATGCATTACATATCGTATATGTACCCAATACGTTTCAACACCGTCTGTAGATGGGGACTTAGACTAGAGGCAAGTTCACATTGGTAAGCTTGAAGCGCTCGTGTCTCTGCCAGTTTATATACGTCAAATCGAAGAACTTGGCATATACCAGTACGAGGTGGATAGATGATGACTTGCACAAAAAGATGAATTCGTCCATGAAAGGGTTAGCCACTGTGGGTTTAATTCATCCCCCGGGCCATGACTTTCGGGACTGACGAATTCAGTAATGGGAGACGTTTAGTAAGAGAGCAGCTAGTCCGGCACAGTGGCGTGAATGCTGTCACTGTTTGGCTAAGTTGTTCTTGTTGTCAGTGTTCCGAAACATCAGAAGGGTGGAGGTGTATCAAACCGTCCACACTGTAAGAAGCTACCTATCAAAGATTATAGTTAGACAGAGTAGAGTATTCTGGTAGTCACTCAGAGGTTAAATCAGTGCGAACAACTAATACCCGATAAACAGGCTTTATCCGCCTTATTATCATGGTACAACTGAAACGAAAAGGAGCATTTGTATATAAATAGACAGTCAATAATCACGAGGTAAAAAATCATGATCTTTTCCCTTTTCGATTTCACAATTAACTTTTCTCCTATTTCTTGTAACACGTTTTACCGTTTTCCATAACTGCTCATTGAACGTACAGGCATGGATGATCCATTTAATCCTTTTCTTTCGGTTACCTCTTTTCTCATTCAGCAGGTGGTTTCTCTTTGATGTGCTGCAACCTGAATCATATCGTCTATAGATCAATGGGAGGGCGTTCAAGCGACACTTGTACGCATGCCATTATGGTCTTTTTAAGTGTTTTATTAACAAGTCGTTATATTGACCATGTTGCTGATTCATGAAAGTTACTTTTAGGTTATGATACTCCACCGTATATGGCTTCCGTTGGAGAAAATTTCATGAATAAACAGTTACGTACCTGTCGACGTCGACCGAAACGTCGTATGGCACTAAAAACGGAACACTCTAATTCCGGTCCGAATAACTTGAAAAACGTTAATCAAATTACAACACTGACTAGTGGCAGTCAGCATTCTGATTCAATGTACCTTGTGGAGGATATTATTGGAGAAAAAGTTATTCGAGGACAAAAGTATTACAAGGTTCGATGGCAAGGATTTCCTCCGGAATCTGACAGTTGGGAACCGGAGGGGAATCTGACTAGTGTGGTGGATATAATTCACTCTTTTCATCGCAAAACGAGTTCATCCATGGAATTGAAGAGTGAACTATCCAAAGATTCATCTCTTGTCGCCAATTCTCCTGCCTCCGTTCCAACTCCTCCATGTACTCCGTACTGTGTGGCATCAAGTACTGGGAAGCGACTAAGAGGTGCAAGCGAGGAACGCCAGACCTCTAATAATATGAATTCGACACTGAACCGAAAACTAGGCACTAAGTCTCGCACAAGGGGTCGATATGAGTACATCCCTAAACACGAACTAGTCGCTTCAAAAACAAAATACTTCGATGATATTCGTGACGGCAAAATTGATTTGATTTCAAATGATTTGTACTCTCGCGTCAAGACTCGACGCCGCGCGAATGAAGCACCAGTTACAACTAGCTGTGGTGATTCACAACAAAGTGGTGCCTACAGTACACATGAGGACTCCGAGCATGAAGCTGAAACGAGTATTGACCAACTTACTACCAGTACTATCAAACGGGAGCCACAGTCACCATCCTCCGACTGCTTCAATACAGGCGAATCCCTTAGTGGCGTCCAGTCCAGTGTGGATAGCATGGAATCTGATCAGATGAAACGAACGTTCACGGAACAAATGGATTCACTGGCTGAATCAATACCAGACTCCATTACACACAGTTACTCTATCCCAGAGGTGGATTCAGCCAACAGTATCCCGGCTGTGATGTGCAAGACTACTAATCAGGAAACTCAATGCAGTTTTGAAGATTGGCGGCTGATTTCAGGTTTACACACCATTGTGTCATGTGGATCTAGCTTCTTAGCGCAAAGCAACTTGGTTGAAGTGGCTCTGTCACCGATTGCCTCCGCACGCTCGTCCCCGCGACTGGACCATCGTGATGATTTTGTGGTAAGTTATCATGCCGTTACAAAGAATATATAGTGAGCTCTGGCGCAGCATCGAGACTGATCTTCAAACCTACGATCTGTGATTTCCATCTCATTCGTTTTTGAGGCTTTTGCGCGGATTTAGTTGACCTGACAACATTCAGCCCACTTTTTTTCAGCCCGTCACCTAGTTGCATGTCTTTTTTCAGCGCTGTAGACCAAAGGCGTTGATATATTAGAGCTGTTTTTGCTAAATTAGCTTAACTTGTTTACAGGTCGTCCATTTTTTCGGTGGCACAATACCTGATTGTTCAGGCACGATATTTCCCAGCTGTACTGACCGAGTTGTAGGGTTAGCTTGATAAACTTTGATCCAGAGGTAAAAACACAGGGTACTTAACTCGCAAGCTACCAAGTGCCAGTGGCTGTCTGTCATTTCGTACGCCTTTCAAATCCCGTTGTGTCCGATAGATCCAGAGAGGCAGTTAATGAAGTATGCCTGGTCAACTAAGTCAGTGGGTGATGACACGCACGCTCAAGGATGCATCAAGGCAGACGTTTGATCAGCTTTCGAGTGAATGACATGCTACATGTATTTATCGACATTATCTCTTTGTTTCTGTCCAGCGTGTTAGTGCGTACCACAGGACAGGTTTGAACGACCAGTCGGATAACATAAACGTCACATTAGTCGTCGGAATTGATGAAGCTTTGCTACAGGCACTCAAACGATGTTTGAAATTGTTGCTTGTACCAGCCCTGCGTTAGATTATGTGGCATCCTGTCAGAATGACGCATAGTTTCTAGCGCTAGGGCGAAAATTAGAAACCAATCCACTCATCTTGACCTTTTTTCCCATGTTGAGACCAGGACTACTGGTAAACAACGTTGGCTTCAGTATCTCCACTCTCCGGCAAATAAGCCAGTAAGCTGCTCTGGTAATTACATTCTCAAGTTTGGAGCTGGGTAGATACTGTCCTCGAAGGATGCCTTTCTAATCTGGACGTAGCCCTTCGCCTGAATTCGCCCTTGGATAATGCTGTGGATCAGTGATTCTTCCTGATTTTCTCTGATGCCGTTGAAGTCGAATTTGACAGTGAGGTTGTGTTAAGCTTCTCACTGAGCCCTAAGGTCGAGATACGCTCGTCCGACTGGGTCTTATTAAATGGTCGCTTGTTTGCCGTCAAATTTGGTACTTTAGTCAAAGTTTGTAAACACAATTCAGAAGGTCGCTATTTTTG
The DNA here is from genome assembly GCA_008508345.1 of Paragonimus westermani. Lineage (NCBI taxonomy): Eukaryota > Metazoa > Platyhelminthes > Trematoda > Plagiorchiida > Troglotrematidae > Paragonimus > Paragonimus westermani. Next base: position 73,302 of record QNGE01003000.1, on the reverse strand, counting down.
TGTCCCATCTTAATCGGATTCAACGGACAGTAGTTCAGATGTTGTCAAGAATGCTTTTCATGACGTTGCATTTGGTCTAGCGCATTCAGACATCGTCGTACGTGTGGGTGATATGGACACATACTATAGCCGTCTTACGGTGGAGGGGTACGGGCTGGGTGATTTTTGATGTGTGAACGTTACGCGGTGACAGTGGCGACTCGCCGTTACAGTTCTCTTCTCACCTGCTCCACCTATCGATTTGTGCATTTGAGCACGAAAGACGGCAATTCACCGCCTGAAAATCGTTTTGTACAAATCGGCAATAGACACACGTTGGCTGCATCGGCTTAAGCTACCGGTTGAATCACACCGTTGATGAGAGTCGTCCATTTTTGAGTGTTTACCATGGCTCCGACCGTACGCGCTTCGGTCGCTGAGAGATCACGTGCTGGCAACCATAAAATGTTGAATTAGAGGCTGGGCGTTGATTGTGTACAAGCGGCTGTAAAACAGAACTGACAGTTAATCTGCCCAGGTTACAACATTAGAGAGTTCCAAACGAGCACCGGACAGAAATGTCAACAGTTACACAAACCTTTGGCTAGGAAGTCTGTTCTGAAGAGACAACACAGATGTTTCCGAAGTGGGTTGTTGTCGATCCAAATGAGCATGTGAACAGACGTTGACTGATTCGTCTTAATCCTAGTGTACTAAAGACGGCTGTGGACCCAGACATGAATTTACTTAAGGTCTGGTTTAGGACTTGGAGGTGTTCTTGGTCGAACGAGCTTAAGAAATGGAAATGCACCTTTACCGAAAAATAGCGCGTTGTCTAACTTCGTACTCGTGACTGACTCGGTTCTCGCAGCACGCACCTAAAGGCCAACAGATTTTGTAGTCTCATTTGCCGCGTTTCTAGCGCACTCCCACGGACTATCAGGTGAATGTGTTTGTCTCTGCAACTGCCTGTTTTAGTAGACTTTTTATTCATACGTGTGGTTGTTGATCTTATCAACATTGGTCGGTACACAACACGTTGTTGGTTTTCTTTACATTCACTTTTCTTTCTTGCCATCTTGACGTGTTTTTTTCATAACTGTAAACCGTCGTGTAAATTTTATTTTCACATAGACCGAACATCTCCCACAAATGATCGCAGCTGTTGCATTCCCATAGACTTTCCAGTCGATCCATTTCGGAAAGAAGCACTAGACTCAAGTTTCGCTCTCATTAGAGCTCGTCGGTAGCGCATATCCTTACCACAGCTGGGACCAGAGCTCCAACCACGCTTTCATGAGGCAACCGTCTGGATCCTTGCGCCATTGGCCTCGCATAAGGCACGACCGAATTATCATCTGTGAACCCAACCACTTTCGCTTATGAGTAATGATCAGGTTGCCCGATGATCTCGGGAGGAGACAGTAACTGTCCTGTTAACTCCAATCGATGATCTCCCCACTAGGACTTCTCTCCAAGTTGAAACCACAGAAGTGATTAGTATACTGAGCGGTATTTTGCTTACTGAAGGGTAACACAAGAATGTATAAGCACCTGGTCTTTTTCTGTCCACACAAATTTGCAAATGTTCTTCAAGACCAGCGGAACGATGAGGTTTCACGCACCCAACTTCTTATCCACTCCGGCTTATGGCACGTAGGTTGGCAATGTGAACCGTTTCCACACGATAATTCTACACGTAAAGGAACCGGATCAGTATGCTCTGTCTATTTTGAGAGTTGTAGCATGGCATGACATTTACGACATGTGTTCTTGTTTCATTGTCAAATTCCATGGAAGTGTTGGCTTACTCCGGGTCTCGTTGAATGACCTTACTGTTACTTTAGTTATTAACCGGTAACTACGTACGTTCCAGTAGACTATGAACACTGGTCATAACAATCATCTGTATGTCGTTTTACAGACCAGTTCTATCTGTGCAATGGACGCGGACGCAGCACAACGTGACGCATCTACGCAATTAGACAACCTAGGTTACAGTTCTACAACTGGTGGGCATCAGTCAACCGTTTCCTCCTTGCGTGAGTGCGTCAACGCCTACTTTGATGTGATTGCCTCCTTACGCCGACCACATCCGACTGATTTTCCCTCCAGCCACGAACTGTTCACCTCGTCCGATTCCAATTCAACTGATCCGTATGAGGTAACCACTCTCAACGCACTTCCCAGACTGCTTGCGTATAGTCCTTCAGCAAAAATTCGAACACGGCACGATCTGCTAGCTGCGCTGAACGGTCAACGATGGAGTCTGTTGGCAGCATTACCTACACGTGAGGTTGAACCGTTGCAGACTAGGATGACAGAATCTAGTGGACTTTGTACATTGTCTACGCAAACAACCGATTTCCCGTCCATTGTTTTAGAGGATTTGCTCCAGAGTCCATGTTCTCCGCTTGCCTGTTCCAGTGACGATCCATGCCAAAAATTGGTTACTAATAACGATCTTCTGGTTGCCTCCGTGTTGAAAGCTTCAGGTGGTTCTATGCTTTTGGACCGTCTACTCGCTCTGGGTTTGGATCCAAACTTGCGGCTAGACTCCCCCATTGCCAACGAGTCGCTTTTTATGCTGGCCGTTCGCCTACGACGCGTGCACATAGTTCAGGCGTTGTTAGATGCCGGTGCCAGACCTGACCACACGGAACCCGGCCCACCGGGACGTACTGCGCTTGGTCTGGCGCTAGCCTCCGGTGATGTTGACATGGCTACTGTGTTGATTCTCGCTGGAGCAAACCTATATCGCGTGCGTTTTCATACCTGCTGTACAATTTTACCCTTGTCAAATGCACTCCGTCTAAAATCTGGTAGATTCATCTGCCGATGTGGTTTCATCTCTTTAACCTGTTGAGATTTTTGTAGAAGTGGTAAATTCCCACCCTTGTTTCACCAATCCTCCGCTTCGTCGAAAATATGTCTGTCGTTTGAAATGGCTTGCTTAACGTCTTGTTACCGTTGCGTTTGAAATCAACACATTGGCGGTTCATACCGACGCAGTATTGTCTCACGAGAACAAACACTAACGTAGAAACAATATAAGAGAAGGGATTTGGACCTAATAACTAAAAACACCTGTTTCTAACTTCGGTCATCTGACAGACATCAGATATCAGAGCTCTAAGTAAAACTAAGGTGTCTCCTTAAGGCCCGGCTTCATTACTTCACAAACAGCTGTATCAAACAGTAGCAGTGCTCACGTCACTGAGACCGATTAGTAGCCAGTTCTCCTAACGTTTCCGACAATGAATGCTGAAGCTTCCACCCGGAAGACGGACACGTCTTACAGCAGTAACTGGCAGACTTTGTCACTCATCCTCTTGTGAAGCTCAGAGCATTGTATTGTTCAACGGTGGAGATTTAAATAGATTTAGTTCGGTTGACCTTCGTCGTCCTCGTGGACTTGCCGCAACAAGTGGGTTGATCAGCGCATGCATTCAATCAAACTCGTATTAAAGAAATACACACTGTAGTGAACAAACTCGCTTTCAGTGATTCATCATCAAGCTGAGTACATTAACGTTTATTTAACTAACCTCATTAACCATTCGTTCTCCGCTTACCTCCCTAGTGATTGCCCAGTAATATCGTGATATAAATTACGATTCATCTGACCTGATGGTGAATCATTAACAACAGACCTTTCCACCACATTGTTTTTCTCACGATTACGCTTATATTGTTTACGATATTTGCATTACTTTACTCAAATAATTTAACCGTGTGATCTGCAAGGCTAGGTACGTTAAAAACTACCATTTCACGCATTGTATAGGAAAATGGTCTGTTGATACATCTGTTGCAGACAAGAACATCCTTGTATTTCGGTGGTTGCTGTTTCTTATAGGTGAGCCAAAAGTGGCATCCGTTGTAACGGTGCAGCTGCGAGAAACTTTACTGTGTAATCAACATTCCAACTCCACAGTCACACTGACTTCTTATGAGTTTAAATGATGGCAAGTTGGGAATTATGGTCAATGGTTGTTGTTCACTTGGGACCTGTTTATGACATAATACTTAGGCTGACTTCAAGATGACGTGATTTTTGGTGATGCACCGGCACCCGTAAATCATTTATTGAGTCGATTATATGACTTTTCTCGATGTAAATATTTGGCAGTCAAGATGACCAACTTACTGTGTGCTACGTCTGTCGTGATTGACAAGTGCTTAGAAAACTATACTACCATCACCTGGCTAAGCCGTTTTTCCACGCACTTCTATATTGTGCCATTTATCATCATTTCACGATGCTGCCAATAACGAACTGCATCTCAAACCGCAATACCGTCCGATCAGAATCTGAGTTGTATATAGACATATGTGTTTTTTTGTGATTGCTTTTTGCTGTTTCCCGATCTACGAGTTCACTACTTCTTGGCTTTTGCCTATTCTTTACCATGATGACGACCACAACCATTCGAATTTTGTTACTGTAAACGTTCCTTTGAACTGAATTGTTCAGTTGCTCTGTTAGTTTTCCCACTTGAACAGAAGCGGTGTACGTTAACTTCCTATTAGCTCGCCACTCGAATGGAGCGCCATGTTTTGACAATTAAATCGGAAAGGCATATTAAATGGCTCTATTTGTTTTGTAATTCTAATTTCAGAGCAAGCCCAATTACGACAGAAATGTGCAAATACGGCATCTTTAGGGCTGATTTGTTATTGTTTACTACCACCAGTCGTATTTTGATGACCGTATTGACACCGGTGGTAATGTTTACGTCTACTCACCCATACTAATAAATAAGGCCCCGGTTGTTAAAACTACGGTGCGGTGTTCGCAATGTGAAGTTTGGGCTCTTTACGGTACGAAAATCCTGTATTCATAAGATATCAATTGTACACATGGCTGTTTTCGGTACTTCTCGTTATGCTTTTGAAATTACGTAAGTTGTGCGTGATTTGTATGCGAAAATCGACACAAATCAACTAGGTCATTAGAAATCACAGACAGAACGGCTCACAGACTATTGGAGAAAAATATGGGAGTGTTGATGAATGCGTGACAGTACCAAACGTGCATACCGTGAGACGTGCGCTCGTCGGTTTCGAGTGGCTCATACCTACTCATGTTTTAGCTGACCTGGAGATGAATAGCAACATACGATACGAGCTGCTTTTGTGCACACGGGCATAGATTGCAGAGTCTGACGGCGTTTGCAGTTGATAAAAGTCGTGCTCCACCTTACAAAACTCGTTTTTCGAGATCGGCAATTATACAGAACTCACGTGGCTCCACCGCATGTATTCACACAGAACCGGCTGGCGAAGTTCATTACAGGATTGGTGTGTCACAGTGATCGAAACCATAAGAAGCCTGCGCACAATTGTCATTACACGTGGCTCGCACTGAACCACTTGCGGTTCTATCAACGCATCGTATATCCAATACAAACCTGAAGAACTAAGATCGGGAGGCTTGTAAATGTCAGTTTTTATAGCTCAGCTGTCAAATACTGATTAGCGATATGGTGAACTAGTGTGAAAATGGAACCCTTGTTTCTGGGATTCTATAATCATGAAGACTCTAATGATAAGATCCAAGCTAGAACGAACGACATTGAAACTGTGAGAGGAGAATTCCAATATATAGGTGTATACCAGTGCCTTCTGTGTAAGATTATGACGACAATTAGATTTATATTTGGACTGAAAACCCACTCAGGGCGTTCAGCTTACAATGAACCAGCAAAGCTAAGAAAAACAATAGATTGCAAGCCACCATGACCAAAGTGTAACCGGTTCCTCTTTCCCAGTGCTTACCACAGTCCGCAAACCTTGTCCCACTCAGGCTTTGAAATCAGCGCCGTAACGGCCCTTTTGCTTCATCATGATAAATGCTGTTCGTCTTTTCGGCTTTCCAGTGCTGTCTATGCAACAGCGTACGCATACTCCCTGTCCATTAGTGTCATTTCGATGGGCATGTCTTATATCGACTCATTTGAACAGTCGGACCTGTGGGACAAAATATATTGCGTTTCTTAGAGTCTCAGGTTGAAAGACCTGACTCACTTGACAGTGATGAGTTAACCTAGTGGTGAATAAGACATTGACTTCTCAAAACGATCAATACTGTACAGTGCTGCATCAGGCTTCTTAAAAGTGCTGTATGTTTTTTGATCACACAGAGTAATACGCCGACGATCATTATCAGCCGTTGGGCGATCAGAGTACTCCACCTGAAGGTACTTTTTATAGCCACCCCATCAGCACACCGAGGACGGTAGTGCCGCAACTATAACTATTACTTGCTTATAACTCAGTACCTAATCCCTCCTACGCCGTCAGTAAAGCAGTGTGCAACCCAGTGAGTGGCTGCTTTTCGCCTGGTTGCTCCCCTTCTGTTTACATGATATGGTTAACCATGGATGGTCCAAAGTCCGTCTGATCAACACAGCACATAAACCCAACCACTACTACAAAATACATAAAGTGAGAATTTTCCTTCTCACATAATCACACGGCGCACTCGTATGCCAGCAGCCGTTTCACGCGATGAGGCAAACACTCGGATGCACACCACACTGACTAACTTGAATCGATTGACTGGACATCTCATTAGTCAGGTTGACGTCATATAAACCCTCTCATCGTTGGAAACATTTATTTATGTTATTGGACTGACCATTCTGAATATATATATATATGTATATATATATATATAAAGGTATTTGAAAGAGGCGCACACTAATTAATGAATGGTTTATTGTGACGTTTCAGATCCACAGTAGGACCCTTTATCAAACAAATAAATGTGTCAGGATGAGAATGTTCTGCAGCCCACCGTGTTCGCCTGTCGGTCTGCCTTCGCTCGTTTTTCGCTCCAGTGTCAACGATGCCGACCTGGTGGTTGTCTATATCTACGTGCCAATTGAACGAATTCCGCGACTAAGGAGCCTCCAGTACAAGCCCTTTTGTTTTTGCCCGCGCGATCACTTTCGCATGACCTATGTTGACATCGTTGCGTAAATCTGCGCAGTAATGCCAAAGTTGTGATCAAAAGTCGGCTCGTCGCATCCCTGATTCGTGTTACTGCACGCGTATGCTCAACTGTTTGCCTGATTCACCCACAGATATACTGTTGATCACACCTGAGACATGGAATCGCGCAGTCCACATCAGATAGTTCATGTGATCCTACACGATTCTTAGCGTTCTCCAGAGCTGAACGGAGTGTTGAGTTTGGTTTGTATGATATTTGGATGACCAGTGGTTGTGCTGTTTCAGATGTGCCGTGAATATGACACTATCATTTAAGTTTTGGGTTTTGCATACCCAGTTCTTGTGAACCCTCTGATGGATGCCTTTATGAAACTACTGAGGTACCTGTTGGAAGTGAACAGTTTGAACAGATGTTCTAGTTCTTGTCTTCTGAGTTCGCCTGAGCCACAGTGCGTGTCTGCACGTCGAAATAATGTTCATATACAGCTTTTAAAATGACAGACTGGGTGGTTTCTATCAAATCTGAGAATGACATCACTTGTTGTCAGATTACGATAGACAGTGGTTTCAAGCGTGCCATCAGGTCTTCTTATAACCGACATATTGAGGAACACCAGACGTGAATTCTCTTCTTCTTCGCCTGCGAGGATTGTTCCATCTCTTACGTTATTCAGACAACTATGGAACTGGTCAAACTAAGTGTGAGGTAGAACAGCAAATGTGTATTTGAAAGGCTTCAGACTCGAAGTGTTTCATTACGGCGTCTGCAAGTAATTGCGCTATAAGTGAACCCACTGATGTGCCTCTCTTCTGCAAGTAGGGTCGGCCGTCAAGTTGTAGGTAAGTCTCTATGCAGGGCTCCGCTAACTGGATCAGTTCTTTTGGAGGATGATTCATCCTGTTGTGGAAGCTTTCGTCCTCACTTACCAGGGGCCTCAAAATTTCTATCGCAAGTTTCTTCGGTTTGTTACTGAAAAGCGACGTAACACGAAGGAAACCAGTATGTCATCTTCTGGCAACTCCAAACCTTTAATCTGTCTCAGGAAAGCTGCTGAGCTGTTCGCGTCGTAATTGTCACGATGTATACATGTTCGGAGAACACGAAAGAGGAACTTCATTAGTTGTTATGTATGCATATATATTATGGATTTGTAAACCCAGTATATAGTTTTCTACGCGTATCACGTTCTGATATATTCTCTCTCATTTTATTCAGGTGGAACCCGAAACAACCGCGCTCTCACTTATCCTAAGAATGCTGAATGCTCCAGCGTCCACCGACCCTCCCACTAAACTATCTTCCATCCCGACCTCAGAGCTTCGGGACAAAACCAGAGTCTCAGATATTTTGTTTCTGCCCATCCCCTCACCTAGTCCACCTCCTGGAATTTCTTTGCCGACCGTTCCACAATCTGTTTTGCTCAATGCTGCAATGAATGCTTCAACAACTTTATGTCAAAATAACGCACTTCCTACGACTTCTTCCACTTTTGGCCCATCCAAATGTGCTGTCACCACGTCCTCTTCACCTCTAAACTGTCTGCCTCCGACTGTCCCACCGTCTGTGGACAGTCTGCGACAGTTATACGATTTAGTTGCCGCACATCACGCTCGTCTGTCTGTCAGTGTAAACAGCCTGGTTCGTAACTGGCTAACCAGAGCCGGTCTGGTCCAGATCGCACTGGTCTCACCATGTCAGTGGATAAACATAAGAGAACGGTCTGTCACTGTTTCTTTCACTTGGCCCATGAGCACTCACCTTATTCGACCCTCCGATTCTTCATCTCCCAATCGACTAATAGCACCTATACTCTTGCTTGTCCATGGTCGTGTTACACCTCCAGCTTGCTACGACACATGGATGGACGATGAGGGTCCATGCCTTGTCGAACGGGTGCGTTTGGATCAGACCATAGAACAAAAACCACTCGGTCTCCATCCATTTGCTACCACTCTGTATCCGTTGCATTGGAATGCCCACGTCGGACGTGAACATCGGGTCCGCGTTGACTTTCATACTCAAGCTTCCTCTTCAGTGTCTTCACGACCGATTTGCATAGCCGTCATGGTTGTCGCTGTCAGCCCAAACAAAGATGAACCACATGTGCCACGTGTAAATCGTCCACTCTCCTTCGTCTCCCATTCTCATCGCTCTCCGCGTACTCATCGGGGTTCCTTACACTCCCCTCCGTTTACTCCACGTCGGCCATTTTCGTGAGGTTCGTTTATTCACTCAATTTCCTGTTCTTCTTCTCGGTTCATTCTACCTCACCACCCCCTGATGAACCGGCAAGCTTAGTAGCCGTTGTCTATTCTCACAGCTTGTGATTTGTGGAACATCATTTCATATGGCCTATTTTTCTTCTGTGCACGATATTACCGCGTTCTTTCTGTGCAGTGGTTAGGTCGACTGTACCTCGTATCACTTGTTATTCATATGCAACCATTCTTCACTCAGCACCGGTTGCTCATCGACCAACATGGTTGCTTTGGTATTTCATATATTACAGCACGTTAGTTCGGACTTTCAAACAGCATCTGTGATCTTTTCCATTTAATTTACCTGTTACTTGTTAATGATTTGAACGCTCTGAGTCATCTTGTTATTTCTCTCTTTCTTTGTTAATTCTAATAGTTACAACTTTACTTGAGTGCTTCCTGATTTGTTTGTTACAAGGTTTGTTTGTGGTTCTGTTGTTTTGCGCTTTTGAAAGACACGTAACCGACAACTCGTTGACTGTACTCCAAATGTTCAACTCAACATTCATGTTTACGTTTCTTATTCGGCTCAGCACTTTCTCAAGGGTGTCATGAATCGCATCTTTTTTTAAATTAGAACGTTGCCTTATCACGTGACTTTCGTTTCTCGGGCGTGTGTGCATTTTCAGCATTACTCAATCATCATTGGTAACTTTCTCACTCAGCCCGGTCGATTGCGAATGTTGTTCAAACGTTCACCGTAATTAGATGTCTGATTGAAAAATCATACTTCCACTGATAAGAGTATTCGGAGATCTAGCCCTGTACAACTTGATCAGAGCACACTTTTAATTGCAACTTTCCCGTTCGGATAGCCTATTCAGTTTCGCTTTTTCAAAATGGAGCATTTGACTTAAATACCCCTCAGCGGTCAAAGTCAGTGATGCATATCATTGGTCTGATCGGGACTGATTAAGCGTTGAATTCTCGTAGATTAGTAGTGTACATTGTGATCTTTCCGGTGCAGTGATGAGCACGGTCCTCTCATAAATTTGTCAATCAACCCTAAAATCCCGGGATTACGATGCACTCGGGTGCATTGTTTCTTTTTCAGATATTTGAATGTGTAAGGTGTTACTGAAAACATGTCTGGTTGAACCTTATCGCCACTGCGGTTGATGCACTGTTCATCAGGACAGCAAGAAGACATACATTGCGAGATGCAAGCATTCCGTTTATTCCCATCAGTCGGTTACCTAAAACATTCGGTTTTATAGATTAAGCACGTAGCGTCAAAACAATGAAATGAACGAACTTCACTTAATTGCAATCAGGTTTCACTGCCACGGCAACGAAATTGATTGCGTCAGTGCCTTTTGCCAACAAAGGGCCGGTGTGTGACGCTTGATCAACATTGCCTCGGAGACCGCTAACAATCTAGGGTCGCGATTGCGCAATAGGACCGTGAACGAAGTGTCGGGGTCAACCCCATAACCTGTTTGCGATTAAGTGTTTGGCTATCGAAAACGCCGGATTTCTGTTCGAGTTTTGGTGTGCTGACCCGCCTTGAAACATTGTTTGCACTAGCCACTTGGGAATGTGGTCCGCCTTCCTCTGTCACAAATTTCGGTCCGTTCTACCGATGTATGAATCACCGCAACTCCAGGTGAACTGGTAGATAACGTGATACACTGTTGTTCATGCCATAGTTGAAAGAAGGTGACACTAGTTGATCCGTATGTGCTTCTATACATAAAGCACCGCGCCAATCTCACTTTGTTTGGTATTCCGTAATACCGGAATGTGCAACCAAATTCGCGTAAGCTGAAACATCAGATGGACCGCCAGTGTATAGTATTGCGTCAGAACTATGACAGTTACTTCTTGCGCTGTTGCTCCTTTTTGCGGGTGAGAGGTTTGACTGGCAACATCAGTACTCTGTTGCTCCCAATTCTATCTAGGGACGTCAATAAATATTGGTATCGCAACGTAACTTGATTTGAGTATCCTGATGTTATTTTGCGATTGTCGAATAATTTGGAGCGACCCATCAGTGGTTGCGAACGTCGATCAAAGGTTGTTCTCATTGGTTTAATGTTTAACTGTTTTGCAAGGTATCTAGTCGCATCGCAGTGTGGCATATTTGCTGTTTGTCATGAGATTGACGAAAGTAGCAGTGATTCGATTGAGTTGTCAGAGTGTGAAACTGTCTTCCAGGCATTTCCGGTGTCATTGTTTCTCCGAATTAGGTGTCTAGCTGTCACCTTCCTGTCATCAACGGTACAGGATGTCTGCATCTCTCACTAATCTCGCCAACGTCTGTTTGTGGGCCTTAGGCAACAACACTTGCAACACAGACCCGTCACCTTCGGTCTACAAACCTGAAGCTTCTGTCCCCTGACAAGTGTCATTCAGGTAAACTTATTTAGTTGGGTGTGTGTCGGCAGGTATCACGTGGCGTACGTATTGGTTTGTCACATGAATATCCATTTGAACCAACCATTTCACGTTACGAACTACAGTAGAGTACACAGATTGGTATTTCGGTACTCACTTTCAGGAAGCCTTCCATACATCTCTGTTAATGTTTACTGTAGACGAGTTGTGTGCACACCTCCAAAATGTATTACAGATGCTAGAAAGAGCAGTTTGAAACTTGTTCAGCTGGCTACCACGGTATCGTCGCAAGCAGTCAGTTTCGTGCACACAAATGTGAATCTTCAAAATGTGGTCTCAAGCGTCTCAATGTACCGTAACAAACGCCTGCTTCCAGTGGAGAATATAACATGGGCAGTCTGTCTGATCACTCATGTATTGCGTTATGCTTCGTACTGGACAGCACTGGCTCTTTCTGTATGCGTCATCCAACCACCCAATGATTGAACAACCGTTTGTCGAACCTGTTTTTAACAACTTTGTTTTAACAACTTTGCCGTCTTGTTTCCAAGATGACGATTAGTTCTATCCCAAACGTTCCCCATATCCAGTTTCGTATGCGTAAGTTACCTTTGATTTGTTGGGTTGTTGTTCATTCGGTTCGATGGTTCAGATCTCTACATTCGGCTGACGGTTCCGCAGAGGTAAAAATGCAGGTAGCGGCTGACTTCACACCTGTAATGGTCGTTGTAAGTAGAGCTCATCTTCCACGTTCGGGCCTTCGTGACTCACAACTGGTGACTAAGTGCGATGGATGCTAATCGGGCTCAATAGCGTGGATATTGCTCGATCGCCTGCCATGTGAAATGTGAGCACGTAATGACGCGGGGCAACGACAGCCGTAGGGAAGCTGATGACGCATTCACGGCTGATTTGCAAGATGCACGCATTTATATTATAGATGATTGATTTCAAGCATTCTTCATTTTAGTGATTAATTTACCTCCCATTCATTTTACAAGCTATGGCTGTGGCCCTTAGTGGATGACTTAATTTCTTTGAGTACAAAAATTGGTCAACTTCTTTACCAAATTCGCTATCTAACACCGAATCTTCTTCATCAAAACGGTGTTGCAGAAACACATCGTACTTTAAAACTGCAAAGTTCATTGGAAAGTATTTGGACATAGTAGCATGTGACTGCCTGCTAAGCTGATGACTGGCCATTCGACGATAGCCCAAGGGCTGTTCACTCCGGTCAGCTGACTTGCGATCAGTAGGTAAAAGGCATGACTTTCATTCACAGCCGATTGCACTTTTGCACACGTACTGGCCAACTGTTCATTTTCCCACCAAATGCAACATCATCATCATAGACAGCAATACATTAGTGGTTCACACTAATGCTTAACTGCCACACAACCATGAAGAAAAACCAAACCCTATATAGAAAGACAGAGAAGGAAAAAAGAAGGGGACTGGAAGGGACCCAACTACTGAAAATGACTACGTCCATATTCAAACATTCAACATCAAGGTGCCTACATCTTGCGAACAAACAACCGAGCTGCAAGCGAGAGTAAGGCGTCATCAGCAAGACAGCTTCCTTACGGCCTTCACTACCCCGCGTCATCAAATGCACTCACTTCACAGA
>QNGE01003000.1:13076-39939 GCA_008508345.1 Paragonimus westermani | reverse complement strand
ATTTCGTGTTCAACCCAGTCACAATAGCCATACGGGTCCTGATCCGTAGTGAACAATCCCTGAAACTTGCGTACCACTTCGTTCAGCAATTGATTGTCGCAAGTTGGCATTGCCCTGGGTACCTTCACTTCAATTCGTCCAAACTGGGTTTTGCGCTTTCCCACCAGTGGAACCACCCCATACTTCGTTACCGGTTCATCATGCTTCAAATCAATCACGGCCTCAATGTGGTCAAGAAAATCCGCCCCCAAAATAGTCTGACGTGCGTCGGGGGACAATGACGACAGGTTGTTTGACTACGTGACCATCGATTCGAACACCATATTCTGCCAGACCATCAACTTTCAGAGTAAACCCACCGACCGGTCGGACTACCATCACACACGGCCGCACAATCTTTCCTGATCTCGGCCCAATCAACGAAATCGCGGCCCCAGTGTCGGTCAAACAGTACTCCAAGCTACCATTGACTTCTAACCTAGCCTGAACCGCTGTCTTATCAACCGCCGCTATTACCGGATCCTCATTCCCAAATAAAGAACAATCGACGAAACGTTTATTAAGGTACGACCTTTTCTTGCCGAATGGGCAAAATCTTCTCCAGTGCCCCCGTCTTCCGCATCCGTAACAGATGTCGCCACCGTTCTCCTCCTTTTTCACCTTCAAAACCACCACTCCCTGAGTCAACGTTTTTTACTGCGCTTCGAAGGTCATCCGGGTCACTCGCTGCAAGCTGTACAAGCGAGATGTGGCTGATGTTTTTTGTCTCGTTCCAAACGGTTATGATCACCAGGTCATACTAAGTGAGTTCAACAGAGCACACTGGAATATGCAGTTCACCGTCGTGTTTGAACATCACAACATACTCTTATTCCCAGATGTCACGTTGCTTCGTCGACCAGAGGAAACAATTCAAAGATCCATCCATAGAAAAAATACATGAACGGGTCAATACACGCACTTTCAAGGTTTTGTCACGTTGAATTACAAAAGAAACTTAGTATGTTTTCCGTTGAACAGAGTGCAAAAGATCGGTACACGGGACACTCTCCAGGAGAAGGTAAGATACATTCAAGAAACTCTCACACTGTGAGATTTGTAGATGAAAATCGGCATTCCGGTACGAAAAAGCCGTTTTTTTAATCTGCCTTTCATATAGAGATGAGGTTAACAGTGGAACAATTAGCCACAGACTTTCAAATGCGGTCGAGATTGCCTACCCTGCAGCGAGACTTGTGTCGTTCGGCACCTGCGCGGTACTGGTGCCACGCCATAAGACTAGTTTGCCCAAGTTCTCTTCGTCTTTCTGTATCTACTCTCTCACCTGTGGTTGTCAAACAGGCTATGTTGGGAGGACCACAAGGTGGCCATCGGAGAGGATTCGTGAAAACCTACCGAAAGTGCTTCACAACGGTTCGCTAAAGCCCATTTCCAGTGCGATTGGCCCCCACTTAATCGACACTGGCCATCGAATAAATTTGTATGAAGCGTTCCGAGTCACCTACAAGATCGCAGACTGTCTGATTGTTGAAGAGGACACGAATGACGAGCTTTCATATCTCTTTTCCAACAGCTTACAACCCGACAGGCACACAATCCTTAACTGTATTGGACATTCGAATTGCTGAAATTGTGTTCCGTTCTTCACCCGCCAACTCTGTTCAACTATGATTCAGCACAAGCACGCAATTGACAAACAGACTTGCGACTTTGTTTGTGATGGCTTAACATACCGTCCTGTTGTAAGGATTCTCCACTTCCTGCGTGATCTGGAGTAGGGAATTGTGATGATCGATCCAACGAACAAGCTGTGATCGAATCACTCGATTCACCCAGGGCCCTACTTTGTTTTTTAAACATATAGCGCGTTGCCAGAAACGGGTAGAATCTATAGGGACAATGTTTTCTCGTCTGAAGTCAACTGCGTGTTAATAAAACTACGAGATTGTCACTATTTACTTTTCTTAGCCCGGGCTTTCAAACAGATGATCCAGACAGGCTATTTGGTGCTTTCGGGACTGATATTCCGCATTTGTTTTGTTGAAAGGCGTGTTGAGTGCTGAATGGGGATAACATATCGGCACTACGATCCAGATTAGTCTTATCCTGTGGCCCAGTAAGACTCTCAGTTTATCAACCGATTCAACCACTCTGTGTTGAGTTGACAAAGTTACTGATGACTGCAATATCCGTGAGCAAGGTTTTCTTGCCCTCTCAAAGATTAAAATCGAACCGGTATTGGCAACGAGATAATCAGTTCTGTGGGCGGCGAATTCCTGGATTGCCGTCGGGACTCCAGTGACAATCCCACTTCAAGACTTTCGAACGATTGCATGGCCGTAAGGTTAGCGGTACGGGAAGCAAGTATATGTTCATCGTTTACATGCATTTTGTTACATCTCATCCGTGTGCGTCTAACATGTTCTTTTGATAATTCACCACCAGAACTTGACTCGAAAGCCGATCACTCGTATTTTTTCCGAAATAGCTCACGGGAATAGTCATCTCCAACTCGGTTCGGATTATTGACGAAATACATTTGAATTGAGTGCATAATACGCTGATCGTCTCTCGGTTGGACTGCCCCTGCACAGTTTGTCTATGAGGGGATTGTAACGTCGCCTGAAAGCAAATTTCCCATTGTATCCACATTGTTATCACTAATCTGAGCTCTATTATATGTCCATGTTTTCAAACCGGACCATTGGGAGTTCGTGGAGCTATCCGGAGATTGCTGCACAAACAGTGAATCAAAGTCAGGGAATGCTAATGGATCTCTGTAAGAAATTGCATCAGAGGAAGAAAATCTGACGACTTCTGGCAGGTATGCCAATTCTATCAACTTCATTCTTTCTTCTACAGAGGGGAGGTCGTCGTGTCCTGGCGGTTTTAATCCTTGAGGGTGGTCAAACGTGGCAGTCACGTTTATTGCCATGGAAATCTCATCGTTGTGTTCCTTGTTGCTGGGAGCGAAGCTTCATTTGTTGCAATACTGACGGGTAATGATTTAGGTGTTTCATTGCTAACAGGAGTTAATGCCAGGTTAGATGGTGTATTCCGACTTCCATTAGTTTCCTGATGAGCTGAGGGTAGTGAGGAAAAAGATTCTGTGTGAGCTAGCAGTGACATCTCGACACAATCTTCCGACTGTTCTTGAACTTCTTCAGCAATTTCGATTTGTGGTTGAACAGAAGATTGACTGGAACAAACGTTAAAATGCATCTGCGAAGAGCGTTTGTTCTCGGTAATTACTAGGTTGTCCGGTTGGATGTATTTAGCCTCGTTATTCCCGTATTTGGCCAGGCAATCATGCACAGTGCTTCTAGTGTGAGAAAGGAATCTTCAGAAAATAAATCCACTGTAACCCAGCCTAGCAGAAAAGCAAATGAAACCTCAGTAAATCATGGCTGCTGCCTGAGCCTATTCTTCAAGGTCACAGTATCGATTACGTGTTATGCAGCCTAGTAAAATATAGATCAAATCCGGTTATTTGAACTTACTGTGCCACATAATGAGAACACGTGTACTTTCAACAGCACTAATATGAAAGCAGGTGCTAAACATGTCCTTACTCCATCATGTAATGCTGGTGTTTAAAACCGGATTGGTGTGACAATCAATGTCACTGTGCGATCGCTTGGAAAATTCGCCTAAGCCTGCCTGGGACTAAATTACGTGTCACCTTAGTAAAAAGACCCAACCGATGGCATCAAACAAGAAGAGAAACGGAGGCCAGTTTCAGCCCTCCGATCTACTGAGAACTATGTCACAGAGCCAAATATGTAAAAAGGATTTAGATAGACCCTCTGTACTTGCATTTGAACCAGTGCAAACGATTCGGGTTTGGTTTCTGCAGCATTGTGGTACAAAAGAAATTATGCAGACGATTGAAAATATCATAACAGCCCCAAAACCCTGTAAACAAACGAATAGTTGCATAGTGGAGATCACGGAAGGACATCATATCCAGCATTCACCACAGCCGGGACTGATAGTCCGCCAGACCAACAATAATGCATCTGGCGCACAAATGAATGAGGACCAGACATCCAGCAGTGAGTTCGTCCTGAAATTTAGCTGTTCTCCCGGCAATGGTGAACCCTACGAGTCCAATTTTGTGACTGGACGAAAGAAGTTGTTTAGCCGAAATCGGCCTGTTCGAACCGACGCAATTAGAAAACCCTTTAGGCGTTTAGATTCACGCCGTTCGAATGCTGTGTCTGTGCAGCTCTCAAGTGCGACATATTCACTGAATGACCAGACGGAAGTAGATGGGTACATATCATCAACCACTATTTCATTCGGTTCCGAAGATGAGTGCAATTCATCCACCATTGATGGCTATCATTATTACGACACAAACATGAGTCAGAATATGTCACAAGGCTCACTGTCTTCCGCTAGACCACATTGTCCGTGTCACGGAAGACATACGATCAAAACGGAAGGAAACCGTATAAGCCTGTCCAGACAAACAAGCACGCCTGAGCCAACTCTGAACTCTGAAAACTCACATATGAAAACGCAACAAGTAGCGGCAACCTGTTCCAGCCATCTGGTCCTGAATGGTGTGAACGAGCCAAGTTATCGTGCACACCAAAAAGACCCTTCAGGTGAGCAGTGCTCTATCTGTGTGAAACACCTAGGTCAAACAAGCAACCCAGACAATGGTATTGAACATGCACTGAAAGATGACCGCACGGTGGTTGGTCTCCTGGATCGTGTCAAAGCTGTGGAGTTTTCTGGCACAAAACAGACCTCACGTCTTCTGCTCTGGCCCACACCACGTGTCTTGTCACCGAAATCACCAGCAGCATGGGTGGAGTTCTGTTCGGTATTGGCGGAACAGCAAGGTTGTATGGTTTATACACTGCAGTGCCTATGTTCAGTTCGAGCACCGAAGTCAACACAAATAGCTGTCAGTGAGCAATACGAGCCGGTACATTGTGCGTATGCTCTCCCAAATGTGTTGGACGAGAATGCAGTGGGTTTAGCTACTCCAAACCTCTCCTCACCCATAGTGGATGCCGACCTTACGTATCCACTCACATTAGCTAAAGGTACGGAAGATTCAAAAATGAGGCAACAACTCGACAGTATGGCGGCAAATTTGCCTATTCCTGAACCAGTCAACGCCGGCAAATCGGACGTCACCGCAACTAGCTCCAAGATTAGTGGACCCGTATCAAGTGTGGCTGTACGCCGCAGGAAATTCCGCCGTCGTGTGAAAATCAGTTTACAGCAATGTCCTGTGCCTAGCGAACTAGAAGTACCAAGTCTGACAGTGCGTCTGCACATCGATCCGTTGTCAGACAGTGAGGCCGTCCTTTCACCAAATACACAGTTGGAGTCTGACGAACATACTTCAGCTGACGAACATCACGTACAGGTTGTCCAAAGCTATTCGACAGACATGAAATGTGATACCCTGGGACAAGGAAGAGTTAGCTCCTGGGTCCCGATTAACTATATGCGTAGCGTAGATATGCGTCCCTACACAAACTTGGACGACCGAGATCGCTTCACTGGAGTCGCCGAATGTCTGATCACAAGCTTGTCATCACTTTCGATTCCGGTCAGTGAATTAGAATCGATTGACACATCAATCAGCTGGAGCTTTCAGGAACAAAAACTGAAGCGTCAAACGTCCAGTTGTAAAGCCTCTAGTGTACCTCTTGACACTGTGATTGTGGAAGTTATGTCCGATGACGAGCTGGGCTCGAAGAAAGTGGCGCGTCCTGAGAGATCGGACAGTGGTGTGTACCATATCGGGTTTACGTCTTCACCAAAAAGTCAACAAACCATGTGTGACCAACACACACCAACTCCCACACTGTACTGGCCACCAAAATCGCTGCAACCAGCAAACCGAGAAAACGTCCGAGACTCACTGGATTACGAAAAACCGACATTTCGTTATCAGACAGAAAAAATTCGTTTGACTCCGAAACTAGTAGCGAACCCAATTCGCACAGGGCTAGCTGCTCACGGAATGCGCGCAAGCAATGCAGTGAATGACAAATCGTTCAATGTGAACGAAATGATAGGTGACGTGTCTGGCGATCGATTTTCCAGAAACCAGAGCATTTCTTATCCGTTTTGCCACCCAACTGAGGAGACAGGACCAGAGGAACAAATGGGTCTGACAAAAACATCCGCAACAATTGAACAATCCTCCTGTTCGATCATTACACCAGGAATAATGCACATGCAATGCTTGGGTGAAGATGACCAAAGTTGTTTGGCATCGGAAATGCATCGGAAGGATTCTCAGAGTCAAGAGAGTAGAGTTTCTCACAAATCTCAATGTGGTGAAACGACGTTGAAATCTGTGTTGATTGCCAGCGGAGAGCATAAGGCTGATGAACAAACGATAGTGGGAACAGAAAAGCCAGAAGCCAGATCTGTGAAATCCAAACGGGTAGTTTCGCCTAGTCTGGTATGGAAACCTAATGCAATAAGTTCAAGCACAAACCTGAAACAGAAGCCAAGAAAATACACTGCTGAAAATAAGGAACCAAGTTTAGCGGCAACAACTACTAAGAACACGACAAGGCCAATAGTTAAGAAGACAATCCTACAAGGAACTACCACAGCTGAAAAGCATGTCAGAGGCCTATTTCAACGAAAGAAACCAAATTTCCGGTCTGGAGAATTTACAATCTCGGAATGTGAGAATTTACATAAACAGGTGCTCATCACACAGTCTGAGAAAAACAAGACCAAAAAAGGTATGGAAAAAGCTACACTGAGTTCCGTGGCCAGTGAGTTGGAATCCGGATCTAGACAGTCTGTACCCAATTTGAGTGTTGTGGATAGACCGGCAAGGTTCAACTTGTGCACACCACGCGAACACCCAAGTGAGACTAGTCAGGAGGATGTTAACCTAGGCACGCATTGGAAAAGTTTCAAGCTATCCGGCGCCCGAGGAGATGCCAGAAAACGAACGCGCTTTGGTTTTATTTGTATGGGTCCAGAAAGAGCTACCCCGGATGCAGTGGTAAGGATGGGCTAGATTGTCAGGTTACGTACCATATATTCCGTTATACTCTGTCAACCTAAATTCAGTCATAACTCCATTTCCATAGTCCTTCTGCTCTGTCGATTTGTATGTGCAATGCGAATGTGTGTCTGTACGTTCCTCTGTCTCCAATTTAATGCAACACTATTGTTCCCAGTCAGTTCAGTAATATATTTGTCTCTGCTAGGCAGAGTTTGCTTTGTAGAAGTTCCGGGTAGAAAAAGAAACAATATGAATGAGCCCAGTGACACTATCGGATATCTCGGGTGATCAGTGTAGGCGTGTGTAGTATGCTGTAACCTAAATAAAAGAAATCGATTTCGTCTGACTCCTTCAACGCTTGCAAACATTTGCAAGAAAATGAGAATATTCACACACAGCTAATAAATCGTTCCAAATACTGTTGAAAGCAAGCCTTCTCACCTTGTGTGTAACAGACAATTAATAGGAGGCTGGCTGGAAAGTCTATCTGAATGCGAACGCTGCGATCAAATGTGAGTGATGGTCAACTTGAAAATAAACCAAATCCCCGACTACTCATCAGTAATGCAAAATATCGCCTTGCACGTTTAATGAGTTCTGTGATCTCGACCTGTCTCGGAAGTCCTAATCGCGGGGTTATCGATTGGAGTTAACAGGCAGTAACTGTGTCTCCTCTCGAGACGATCGGGCAACCTGATCATTGCTCACAAGCGAGAGTGATTGAGCGTTCAGATTTGATAATTCGGTCGTGCCTAATGTGAGGTCAATGGCGCAGTGGTCAACACGGTTGCCTCCTGATTGGAATGACCGGAGTTCAAATCCCGGCCGTGGCAAGGATATGCACTACTGACGAGCTCTAATAAGAGCAAAACTCGAGTCTAGTGCTTCTTTTCGAAAGAGGCTGGCTGGAAAGTCTAGCTGAATGCGAACGCTGCGATCAAATGTGAGTGATGGTCAACTTGAAAATTAATAGGGGTACTCAATTTTCAAGGGACCATCATAGCATCCCCATATAAGATTAGCCATAGAGTCAGGTTTACTGAACAGAGCTGTGTCCAGGATTAACTTGCAATACAGCGCAAACGACATGCCATAAGAATACACACGAGGTGAAAACCACGTACGGGTGTAGTCTCTATTTAATTTACGGACATTTAATGGACTGTTTCGTCGGATAAACTGACGGCTGTGAGAATGCACTGTTACATTGCCGGTGGGTACCACTGGTGTGCTGCCATCGATGACAATAAGCTCAGTTTGAGAAACATGCACGAATCCTCAATAACAATGTGAACACAAAGTGGCAAACATAGTTACGAACATGTATGCTTCTCTGCAAAGGCCAGGGAATACTTGCAGGCAGTTAGAAAAACGATGCCAATTGCAGAAGAGGTTAACAATACAGATCCCAAATAAACGGGGCGAACTGGATGTGTGCGTCAGGACCAGTGTGATCCACAACTTGGATTGCATGTCGAATTTATCGTTACCGAACATTCGCCTCTCAAGCTTGGCGGTGCAATCTGTAGACTATCACGAGTCAGTCGGAGTGAATTGCAACTACAACCGCACGTGACTTTTTAAATTCGTAATCCAGGCAGATTACGGGGCAGGTAACGCTCACGTCATGCGGTGCTGGATACTTCAGCTGCAAATTTGCATTGGTTTGAAATGCAGAGTGGCACATAACACCAGTTGTATACAATAAATGAAGCACTAGCTACCGACAGAAAAAAAATTAAAATACAGGTGTTCAAAACAAGATTTTAGGAGAGAATCCGAAAGCATTCAGCATATGTCAAGGGTTAAAAGATGGTGCTATTTATGAGTATTGATCAGATAGCACATGAATAACGACTCGAATTTCTAAGCTACCAACAAAATTCTGTGTCCAGTTCAACCTGTCTATATACTGGGTTTGATGGATCTACTGTTCGAGTTGTTAGCTCTCTGTCACAAGTGTTTATTAAGAAGCTAAATCAATGTATGCATATGACAGCATTCGGTTTTGTAAAGTGTGCGCTAAGTATAAGATAGGAAATTCAGAGCATCGTTCAGAGGCACAAGAATCTGTCCAACTTACAGCCAATCATGAAACAAACCCCATGCACCACCACTGTTTAGTTTCAGCAAATGTCCAACAACTCCGCTTTTCTCTTTTTTTCTCTCTGTACCACCCTTTCCGTTTACACGTTCCCATGATTATTGCGAGTGGCAATCCCGTCGGAACGAACTACAGTTGTACTGGCCGACTGCGCGCAAGGACTAAAGGTGATCAGAAGGCCAAGCCAGTGTCATTCCGATCCCCACACATTCAGTAATAGTAACACAGCCGTCCAGCCGTCACGCTCCCTAGCACAAGACGATTATGCGTTTGTATGTCAGTCTGAAGAAGCCGGGCCAGAGCAATTCCGTGTCAGGCTAGCCTACATCCCTATGACCACCTGGAAACCAACTGATTTACAATGGACAAAGGCCAGCAGATGTGGGCGCGATGAGTGCACACGAATGTGCGAACGAGCCACTCCGGACATCATCTTGCAGCCGTATCACGACACCACAACACCCAACCTGATTATTTCTCAGTGGACAATTGCTAGCCTGAGCACTTTAGAAGCCACTTCCGAGCCGAATCACTGTACTCAACGTTTGTCATGTGTCGAACAGAATGCCTATTTGTCACGCGACCACACGCGACAGCTCGGACAAGCAATGGAAGCTGGCATCATCTCCTACAATCCTAATGGTATTGGCGATCAACAAATTGGTCCCAACCACTACCTATGTACTACGTTGAACAGTGTTGTGTATCAACCATCGTTGAGAAAATATCATTTCGATAAACGGGTCATTCGAATTGGAGGCATCGAGCCCGCAAACATCCTATATGTGTATATGAATGTTGAGGCTGACGAGAAACTGTGGACAGACAGAGGGGTGCTTAGCGCCAGAGCCGGTAGAACGAACATGTTTCTGGAAGTATTACATCACGGGGAAACAATACAACTAGATGGAGTAACGTGCTGGACAATGGAAATTCATGTACAAGGTTCGCAGGTACACAAGACAAACAAGGAAATGTTACGAGCCGCTGTAATTAAAAAGACGTGGTATCTCTCTCAAACAATGCCAGTAAAAGCTTACAGAGAATTTCGGATACTTGAGCGACGCCGGTTTATCGTTCATGCCCATGAATGTGAGCATTTCATCCAACATAATTGGCGTAATCATGATAGACTTCAAGAACTTGAGAAGGAACATCGAAAACATACCGCCGGTACGTTAAGGTACATAGGAAAGTTGTTGAAAACGGTTTTCAAAGCGAGACATATCGTTAAACGTGATGTAACACAAACTAAGTACAAGAAGCTAAACAAAATACCGGACGAATGCACACCACAGCCAAACATACAGAGATATGAAATGGGTACGGAAAACGTAGTGCTAGAGGAAACAGTACCCATACCACCTGTGCTTCAATTTCAAACGATGGATCAACCGTCAACCCATATACGGCCAAATTCTGTTCATGAGGAAGCAGATCTAAAAAAGGTCAACCTACTTTCAGAAAACGCCCATATCTCTCAGTGTGATTCAATCAATCGTCTGTTCTATACCGGCCAAGACCCCTTTGCAATTAAAAAGGTGGGACAGAGACGAAACCCATCAGTGGGTACATACAGGAGCATGTCGAACGCAAGTCAATGCTATCCTCAATCAGTGGATCAGTCTGAGCACAGTTTTTCAAAGTGTATCCGTAAGCCTTTAACTAGGATTAGCACTAATTTGACACACTCGAATTCCAAGACTACACGTGACGCTACTGATTGCGATTGGGTCAAATTCGCAAAGATGCACCCGGTAAACGACTGGCCCATATGGTACGAACAGGAGCAAACTTACCCCGTGGCTAACTACGTCGAAGTGACAGTACTGCAAGCGTCCCCTTCCGTTTACTTAGATGTTTATGAAAAGATCGTTGGACTGAATTTGTGTCGAAAGGCGGTGGGAAAAACCACTGGGCGGTATGAGACGAAACAACAGATGGCGCATGAACCAACTGTAAGTAACAACACGATCCACGAGTCTGGTGATGTACACGAACATATAAGCACCTCGGAAGTCGAGTTCGGTCCCAGCGAAACGATAGACAAGTCGGCGTTTATCCACAGGAAGTTGAGCACAGAATCTGTGAGCATGGAATCTTCAACTGAACTGTCTGTGTCAACCTCTGCAACAAGCACCAGTTTCGATGATTTGCAGTACATGAGGAACGTGGAGACAGAAAGCACAAGCACCTCGCTTAGAAGCACCACCACCTTCACAACAGACACACCGAACAGTGGCACACACAGCAGACACTCCTTAAACATCTCTAAGCTAGAAACAAGTTCTGTCTCTGGCATACCTCGCAATTCGCGCTCTGAAAATCGAACAAACGGTCCAGTAAGTAGTAAATTGTTACGGCTGTTCAAACAACACCGTTCACCAAAAAAATGCACCCCCTACTGAAACGGTAGTTAGTGCTGGTGGTGCCCACTTCTTTCCCCATAGGCATCCAACGCTACCATGTTTTGTCCACAATGATGTACTTTTAGACACGTGATGTTCAGTGTTCGGTCAAAAGGATGTTAGCCTTGACACATCTGTTCGACATGGAATTGGACAGCAAAGCACCACATGAGGTGCGTCTGGTGTATAAGGCCAGTAATACACAGTCACGGGCACGACGTATGCACGGAGTGACCGTTTCAACAGATTCGCATTACATTAAAAGCTGGAGCTAAACTTTACCGCTAAAAGTCACCGCCACGTTTAGGACGGATACA
Source organism: Paragonimus westermani (assembly GCA_008508345.1). Classification (NCBI taxonomy): domain Eukaryota; kingdom Metazoa; phylum Platyhelminthes; class Trematoda; order Plagiorchiida; family Troglotrematidae; genus Paragonimus; species Paragonimus westermani. Next base: position 28,107 of record QNGE01003000.1, on the reverse strand, counting down.
CCTTCAAGACACTGAGTAAACAATCCAGCGACTTCTATCTAGTGACCAGAAGGCAAAGTATGCTTTTAGCAGCATCCAAATTGAATCGAGCGGGGCATTTGCGACTCACCTCACACAAACTACAGACATTTACAAACGTCCACCAGTACTCCAAAACTTTTCAGCAACCTGGAAGCCACATTCCATTTTTCTCGAACCCGTACAACTCGTCTAACAAACCACCGGAAACATCGATGGCACCTCCACTTGCTTCCGTTTACAGGTTCCATATGTAGCAAAATCGTATAGTACCCATGTGAGTCGCGAAGGTCTCAACACCTCGGTAATTGTTTGTTGTACGCTGATACTGCACGAGTTATGTCCGGACAAATTTCGCCGCATCTTTACGAGTGCATACTACAGACCATTTATATATCAGTATGGGAAAGCGAACAAGATATTAGAGAAAGTCAATTTTCAGAGAGCACAATCATTGTCACTACTAAGGTAGCGACAAGCCTACAAACAGTTGTTTCTGAACACACAACACGGGTTTGAACTTTCAGATTGCAATCGCTTCGGAAAAGCGCACTGTTCGCCTGTATGACGTTGAGTAGATAACGCGAAATGCCGTTGTGAGATCAGGTTGGTGTTGCGTCATTAGAATATGACGCGCAATAGACGATGCAGGCTCTGTCTCTATGCGCGGCTGTGAGGTCATGTTTGCATGACCTGTTTCTTGGTCCACTTCGGGATGTGCTCCATGACCCCGGTTCGCAACTGGTGCTCAGTCCTGCCTATGTAGGATGCTCCGCATCTACATCGATATTCATAGATAAGGTTGGATTCGGCTGACTCGGGTACCGGTTGTTTCACACAGGGTGTCGGATTCCGGAATGTTCTGAACAGAATCACTGGGGCAACTGCACCGTATGCACTCGCGATAGAACCAGACGATGGTGAATAAGTTGGCATACATCATCACCCTTAAAGGGAAGACAAAAGAACACCGGCTTTTTGGACACTGTGTCGGGTCGAATTTTTATGTCAACGAGTTGTTTAACTCTTACAATAAACGGTTTAGAGTAACCATTTAGTTGTAGGGTGTTCGGCTGCCGCGTTGGGGTCCTCGCGACTCACAGAGTCGGTGGTTGGAGACTTTAGGTGCGATGGCGGCTAATCTAGCTCAATGGCGTAAATGTTGTCGTTGTTTGGCCGAGTGAAGTGAGTGCATTTAATGACGCGTGGCAGTGAAAGCCGTAAGGAAGCTGTCTCGCTGATGACGCCTCACTCTCACTTGCAGCTCGGTTGTTTGTTTGCAAGGTGTAGGCACCTTGATGTTGAATGTTTGAATAGGGACGTAGTCATTTTCAGTAGTTAGGTCCCTTCCCGTCCCCTTCTTTTTCCTTCTCTCTTTCTATATAGGGTTTGTTTTTTCTTCATGGTTGTGTGGCAGTTAAGCATTAGTGTGAACCACTGATGTATTGCTGTCGATGATGATGATGATGAGGGTGGTCTCTAACAAGACCATCTCTTCTTGAACAGTATCTTCAGTGCAAATACCTCTGACCCGATCAAACAAAGTGAACACCAAATTCTGTTTGCAGGATCAGGGAACAAAACTTTCAAAATGCAGGTAGTGACCTGTCCGAGCGCTCTTGCTCTCGGCAGTCTTGGTATACCTGGTCGAATCACGACAGCTGACCATTTAACAAATGACCTCATAGTCGACCACCGGAACCGATATTTCTTCTGCAGACTATAGCCCTGACGTTGGGAATCAGAAGTCTCATGTGATGGGTTTTTGATCTTTATGTTAAACTACCGTGCCAATGCACCAGGTAGCTTTACCTAACAGTTAGTTCTGTTCGGTTCCACAGAACTGGAGATTGACCGTGGTTGATATCGTTCATCGCAACAGAGCTTCGGGGAGCCCACAGCGCTACAAAACATGGTAAAATTCTTCTGCTTCACTGTGTTTAAAGCGAGTAGACCCCTGCAAAAACACGCATGCAGTTGAGGAGAGCTTTAGCAGGCTGTGAGATCAGTTGCAATCAGATTCCGATCAAGGTTAACTTCGGTGCCACTGTAACCACTTTCACGCTCCTGAGTAGCAGAGCAATTGACTCGGTCTGTCAAAACTAACAAAAGCCCTTTGTGGACCATTATCAGTACCAACGGTCGTACAAGCCACAGTATCTATCAGTACGGTTCAAAGTTGAAAATAATGATGATGGTGTTGAAAAGGCTGTCTACAAGAGGAAAGAAGTGGGCAATACCGGTACCAACCGTTAGATATGTTGCAGTGGAACATGAACTTTTTGCGAACAATGTGTTGCTATTATTATTAGAAAATGCGATAGAGGCACATGGGTGCTGGTTAGTCCATACACGAAAGTGCATTTTCTCAGTTACGTAACCACATTCACAAAGGTCTGAAGAAAGAGAATTATACCGTTGGGTTATTCAAGTGATAGGTTTTCAGCCTTTGCACCGCGGTGTTTGGTGTAATGCAACAATCCGGTTATGTGTAGGCGATTGCATGCACTACGAAGCTGTTAAAAATTAGTCAATATGGACGCGTTCGAGATAACCGGGGCTCGAATCTGTACTTGTCATTAAATTACCTACGGCTCTGATATGCAACTATCAAGATTCATCCAATAAAAATTAACCCCCGAAAGCAACATGCACACACAGAGTTTGTCAGGGATACAAGTGAGATGGTGTGGTTTCAAGAACACACGAGTCTATATGATCTAAAGTAACATTATTCACCTTTCATCATACAGGATACCCAGGTGCGTTTAACCTACAGGACCCAGAACAACCTTATGCTCGGTCGCAGCCGTATCCAAAACCGATTTGGAAGTGAGAAAAACAGGACAACTGCACAAGAGATACAACAAAATGCACGTATGAAGCTAATTGAAAAGAAACACAAAACTGCCAATATTGATGATCGGCGCGTTCAAGGCATGTCACAACGCACCGACAATGGAGACAGACCGAGACATATCACCAGTTCATTTCAGCCGACAGACAATTCGGAGAGCAGGACTATAACACTCGTCGAAATCAATCTATCCGAGTCGAAAGGGAACGAAGGCATAAGTGATCACATTGCTTTGCAACAACAGCGACCAGATATACGAGCAAACACGGAAAAAGTAGCCAGTACCTTGTCTGGCTCGCTGAACTATCAACCAGTGTTCCTGAGCTGCTGTCATACTGAAAAAACACTCCGTAAAATACATTTGCAATAGCTTACATACATTTACATGTAACATCATCTACTCCAGCCAAAATGCTTGTGTAGCAAAGGTCCACTTACGTTATGTATTCTTGCTTTTCAAGAACAAATACATATCAGTCTCCACTTGAAGTAGATTTGTGTTCAGTGATACGAACAGATTGTATGACCCATAAAACAATTAGATTAGTGCAGAAATGCGTGAATCAATATATTTGACAAATCACAGATAAGCAAACGGTGCATTCGTATGTACACTGATCATGCGAGCTGACAACTAACATTTATAAGACACCGCTGCCAAAGTTTTTGAGTACGGTGGATGTAAAAGTCCACCTGAAACAAATTCAATTCCTTCTTTCGAGAAACTGGCATGAGGAGTAAGTATCACGGTGTGATTTCTCGAAACCATACTGACATTATCATTTGACACAGGGACTTTGAAATCCGTTTGCGTCAGCAAGGGGGAACGGTATTTCATAATGCTACTCGAGTCATCCCGACGGAGCAGGCTGGGTGAAATACCCAGTCCAGAACGGGCAGCAACACAGGCAGGTGAGTCGAAAACTGATCGAATGTAGACCGTTCTTGATGGTTTTGAACACATAACTGAGTGAGCCGGTTGACGCGGACCGTAGAACCCAAGGCCAGTACGAACTCGGGGAGGAAGACTACCGTCGATATCAATTGGTGAAAGCAGTCCACAAGAACGTGTCGACCCCAAACGCATTCCCGGTCTCCAACCCATCTTTTTCATTATGCTCAAACCGTAACCCTAAACATGAAAGCAAGAAATATAATCGACCGAGGTGGAACCGAACGCATATGATCTAGGTACTAAAACAAACGGATCACATATAGGCATGAAATATTCTTCGTCTGTGATAAACCTAAAAATTGTAGCCAGGATCGTTACAGTGCACGGCATGCGTTATGACAAATTTCACTGAATCTTTACAAGTGTTTACCACAATGTCGAATTCATCAAGTGAAAACCAAACTGCCCAATAAATTGCAGGAAAATATCAATAGTTTATTGGTGCCGAGTCCCCACCACTGCCAGAAAATCGATAGGGTGTCAAACGGTTCTTTTTGAACATACAGAACGGACCCACTCTTTCCGGTGGCAATTGCCCCGAGAAAATTCAAGTAGGCACAGGTTGGTGGTCGTATAGATGAGCAGGTTGATGGTGCGCCGACAAGAAAAGGCCGAGCAAGTGCTGAATCGGACTGCTTGTAGCCTAGGGTGGTAGTAGCAGCGAGTGACATAGTACTGACTGCTTCCAACTGAACACCACCAGCATTCGATCACAGCCCCTGCATTCAAATAGGCCTTTCAACAGGCCCACTCCGTAAGGAATTTCACTGGAGTCCGCGACTTCAACCTAAGTGAGAGGTTCCCAATCGTGTGGTTATCGACTGGAGTTACCATGACAGTTACCATGTCTCCTGTCCAGACGACCGAGTAATTTGAACACTATCCACACAACGTCGCGGTTGAGTGTTCACGTGTGACTGATCGGTCACGCCTAGTGTGAGACTACTGGCGGTGTGGTTAACACGCTAGCCTCACAAACACACATTTCGGCTTGAACAAGGATATACATTACGGATGAGGAGCGAAGTTCGAGTCAAGTGGGCCGGCCGAAAGGTTTATCTGAATGAAAGAACTACGATCGAATGTGGATGGCGTTCGATTTGAAATAATTAAAGCCCTCAAATTCAATGCGAAATTGTATTGATTGGTTGCATAATATGGCGTTTGTTCAAACTTGGTATGTGTTGCTACTTCTGGTCTGGGACTGGTGTTCCGTTACGTAAACGTAAGTGACTCTAAACTCACGTTGATATTGGTACGTGACATGCGATTTGGGCGAGGGATGTATTCATTACTTGACTGATGGCACCGGGATGTGAACGGTTGTCTACAATGCAACTAACTGAACAGCATCAAAGACTCGTTTGATAACTAACTGAAAATGACTTTGTATTGGTGACCTCACTCCATCCCATTTAAAGGAGAGATTCGGAGCCACCATCTTTCTGAGGACATCTAGACTTGTATATCCCCGCTGAGTTGGCCTACAGAATTTCATAACAAACTGATAAGGATGGCCATTATCTGTGGGCATATCCTGCAAATCAGTCCGTTCGATTTCCAACATGTCCGCAGAAGAAATGCGTTTAACCCGCTCGAATAGAGCTCGAAATACATAACGTTTATAACTGATCGGCAGGGGGCCGTTCAAGGGCAAGTACTGATCTATCCACATGTTCCCATAAAACAATAACCAGTCGACTGTTCCAACATACCTTCCGACCACGTGGATATCGAGGAATAATAATGAAGTATCACGTTCCTCCTCGAGGGTCAGGTGGATATTTCTGTGTGAACTTTTCATTGTGGCCAACGCCGTTAAAATCTGTTGCCGGTTTTTTGCCATCACAAAGATGTTAACGTATCTCACGTACATCTGAATTCATTAAGAAAATTGACGGTGCCACTTCCAAGCCTAACGACAAAAATATCAGCTACAGTTGATCCTAGGGGGGGCTTTTCACGGCTACGTTGTCTATTTTCCTGTAGGCTTTATACCAAAAGAATCTAACATTCGAGGTCATCATCATAGAAAGCAACACACCAATGTCTCTCGCTGATGCAAAACTATTTAACCATAGCAAAAGCAGCTGTATTCGAGGTACACACACATAAAAGACAACCTCATTCGACAATCAGTAGATTTTCAAGTTGACCATCACTCATATTTGATCGCAGCGTTCGCATTCAGATAGACTTTCCAGCCAGCCTCTTTCGAAAAGAAGCACTAGACTCGAGTTTCGCTCTCATTAGAGCTCGTCAGTAGTGCATATCCTTGCCACGGCCGGGATTTGAACTCCGGACATTCCAATCATGAGGCAACCGTGTTAACCACTGCGCCATTGACCTCACATTAGGCACGACCGAATCATCAAATCTGAACGCTCAACCACTCTCGCTTGTGAGCAATGATCAGGTTGCCCGATCGTCTCGAGAGGAGACACAGTTGGGGGTTTACACTTTCCGCACTTTTAAAAAATCGAAACTTAGCCTCACTGATAAATCGTCTTTTCAGAAGTGTCCGCATTTCTTCCATTTATTGCTCCTCGATATCAACCGGGTTGTCACGCTTTAGATGACCACTCAGTATAAAAGACACCTTGCTTACGTATTCCGTGAGATCGAGAACGACCACTCCGGAACTCCTGTCCGATGGGTCGATGATTAGATATTCATTAGATTTCAACGCTTTCAATGTTTGTATGTGCTGCTTACTTAGCAGCATCTTTTTTATACCCGGCGTAGTTCTCTATTGGTACTTTAAACCAACAACTTTGTTCTTCAGTCACCCCGTGTTTTAATCTGAATACGCTTTCAGATCTGACAGTTGTCCAAATATATGCTCGAACTGAACCCGTAATTCAATAGAATTAACCTACCCTGAAAGTGAAGGGAAAGTTCAGTCCAAATGATTGTCTCGACTTATATTTTGTCCAGTTTGGTCCACAAGAGATAAAAAACATAACTCGATGAGTTCTTAAGGAGCTTAGAAGCGGTTAAGGTGCAAAGCAATTTGTCATAGCATAAATCGTTGAGCATGGCGTTTCTGATAACATATTTCAAACAATGCATACGCCGATGATGGCAATGGTATCTGTTATCGCGATCATAGATCAAAGCGTTGTCTATCTCAAGCGATCCTGCTGAGATCTTAGTGAATTGTATATTATGTAGACGATCGAATTATATAATGACAAAATGAATGAACAAACAACCATTTTTGAGTTTCATGATAATCTGGGCCATGTTGTTAGGCCACCACAACAGTACTGGATGGTAGTGGTGCAGAAACGCAGGCAATCCAAGGCAGGTCCAATCGAGTATGATTGCACCTCACCGTAACAGCGCAAAAACCAACACACCAATCGCCTGATATCAAAGAAACACGAACCCCATGCTTCACCTCACGGGCTTACCAGTCCACTTGTTAGACGGGATGTTCTCAGCGTCACCAAACAGGCGCTAGAATCCCGCTAAACGCAATACCTTAATCTACACGATTATAATCGATTCCACCCTTTTAAAACATGTACGATAGCATCTTCCACTGACAGCAGTGCAGACAAAGTCGGATACGAGTGCCGACGAGCACTAATCATATGCAGGCAACAAAGATGCATGTTTGGTAATCAGAAACTGAAATTACTCGGGTTAGTGGCCTCCGCGAAGCGAGACTTCGTGCACCGGTAAACTTTGTTCTCAACTCTTTGGGCTGTCTCCCAATTATCAGAGTGCTCAAGATTTTATAACTGTGTCGAGTTTGTGGACGACAAATATACATGGAGCTCATGAAAACGTCTGGCCCTCAATCAGGTTCAATCTATCGCTACGACTTGCTCATGTTCTCATGATCAGAGCATCTAATAGAAGTTAGAAATAACGCAAAACTAATCATCACATTTGTCGTTAAGAAACTCATACTGTCTATATCCAGTATCTCGTATTTTTACTACTAGCCGTGAAAACCATGCCAACCTTTCGACATGTTTTCAGTTGTGACTTCGTTCCAACTCTTTAGGAGAACCATTCGAGCTTGCCCAATTACGTAGCCACCGGAAGTGACTAATTTCACGTCTTCCGGAGTCTCAACATGTACATGATGAGGTAGATAAGGCGGACAAAATAAAATTCGCACTCTGACGGCTTCTTTGAAGACATTAACGATTGTAGCCTAACGCAAAGGTACACTGCTATCTTTTGGCAAAAAAATCTCCATGCCGGCCGTGACTGGTAACAAATCGCCTCCCAAACTTCCATCGCGTTCTACAATGTTATGGTTTCAGTTAAATACCAGAAGCCTCGTTTTCCCACTTGTACATACGTAAGGCAAAAATGATAGGTACCCACTTGGGTAGAATTTATATCAGCAAGGCATGTGGCCGATTGCTTCAAGACTAATAAAATGTAGACGCCGAATATCACAATGTTGTGACGGGAAACAGTAGGTCAAGGGAATGTAAGTATTCGGATTAAGATCGGTATACTACGGCTACTTTGATGTGTGCACAATGTTTTAAATGTTAGAGTAGCGCTACAGAAGGCTTGCTTGGTTGTTTGTTTCTCACACCTTAGATACCGGTATCCTTTGCATTGGCAACCACGAAGAAGATACAGAAGAAATCGACGACGAGGCTTCAGCAGATGAGAACACCTCATTTGCACGGACAGTTCATTTGGCAAGCAACCTGAAATTATTCTACCAGAAACTGCCGAGCCCTACTGTGGTTTGAATGTGTACTCAAAAGATGCAATCGCCAAGTTAAAAACGCTTGATCAGGTGGCAAAGTAAAGCAGAATAGCAATTATATGACGTATTATAATACCACAACAAAAACAATTGTATTCAGTCGGAGTATGTGCACCCAATGAAACAGAAAACTTCCGAGTACATTGCAGAGGGCACAGCAATATCAAGAGTAACTACAAATTAACAGACAATCCGTTTGCACTTGTTTTCATGCATCCCAAGAACAAACATGGAGTGGGATCACTCACTTTACCCGAAGTTTCTCGTCGATAAATCGTATCAGAATCGCAGGCTGTATCCGGGGGCAAATCGATGTTCTCATTAACACGTTGTATGTGGACCAAGTCCGTACCATCGCGCGCAGAGCCCCAGTGGCCTGTAGGTGTAGGACCCACACTAAGGTCGGTTGGTGTCTCGTACGGTTCCATATCCACATCCCAATCAAAAGACGCGGGTTCATCAAACGGCTCCTCTTTTCGCAAAGGATCCAGTTTGCGCCATATTCGCTCATCTGTGTGGAACACCAAACCGGAACCGCCTTTCTCCCAAACCAGTTCAATTTTATCTTCATACTTCAAACTGCACTTATCACCCCGCTCGAGTTTATACGGATCGTCGTGCAAGGCTTCGAAGCGTTCCCACTCTTCAACTGGTTCATCAGGTTCCTCCTCTCCCTCCTCATCTTCTGTCCGGTCGTCGTCTGCATCAGATGCGCTGTTGCTCGTAGTTAATTTCGGTAGTGATGGCTAGCAGGAAAACGTGAAAAAATAATACACTGGAAAGTATGATTTACCTGGTTTGCAGGAGATGAAAAGTTCAAGCTAGAATTCGACAGAATAAGATTACCACAATGCAGGCTATAAATAAACCGTCTTATTGAAAACACTTTACATCTGTGGCTCGCTTGTTTGCAAGATGTAGACACCTCAGTGTCAAAAGTTTGAGTACAGACAGTCGTTTTTAGTAGTTGGGTCCCCTTTCTTCATTTTCTTTTGTTCCCTAGTTAGGGCCCGCTCTTTTCATCCTTGTTATATGACAGTTACGCACCGGTGTAGACCCCTGATGTATTGCTGATTTTGGTGACGGTGATGATTATTACGACTACAATGAAGAGTATGAGGGTGCAGACTTGGTGTCAAGTTACGTCGAAATTGGATATGTCGCTGAGAGGTGTGGTCATATGGCAATCATTAGTGGGTATATGCTTCGATAAAATGTTTTCTAGTATTAAATAAGAACGCCAGAAAGAATGGGGTGGTAATTGTTGTTGGTTAAAAGAGGTACAAAATGAAGATCATGTGCATGTTGACGATCATTTTAGTTCAGTTCATTTCCAGGTGATGAATCCATACAAAGTGTTTGGGAACACACGCAAAAAATTTCCAAATGCTCACCTGCCTGGTTACTACTCACACGGCTGCTGGTTACTGTTTGACTGTTAATCCAGGCCTGGACAGCCTGACAGTACGCAAACCACACGGGACCTTGTATATCACATAGCAGCGAACATAGTCGTTTAGAGTGAATACTTAGTTTGCAGGTGGTCCCGAGGCGACCAGAAATCCAAGTTGCATGCAAAAGTCAGTATGAACGTGCAACCTGGAATATTCATCCGATCGAAACCTAAATGCGACAATATAAATATGCGATTCTCAAAGACAAGAAATGTCGCAGAATTAACGTCAATTTTGAGTGAGGCTTGACAACAAAACATCTGAGAATGATCATACCAGCAAACAAACCTACTGTTTGATAACAACTACTGTAACTAACCTCGATAACTACTTTTCTTGACTCCAGAAATTCAGCGTACTCATCAGAGTTCAGTATGTTTGCACCACCGCGAGATCGAGGTACTTCAGGAAGCATGGCACAGGCGTCTGCACACAATTCATGCGAAGGATTGGTATCATATGTGTAGGGAACAGCTCCGTAGAGCCGTCTTCTGCCAGCAACAGAGAACGTTAGCTTAAGCTTCGAAATAATAGAGCAATCCAGCTGGCAATTCTTGATTAATGTGAAAAAATGGGCTGTATATGTTCCCACGTTCCCTTGCGGCATCCACGAGGGTGGCTTGAATTCGATCAGACGTAGAAGCTCTGTGCAGTGAATGGAGATTGAGTGTCCATCAAAAACTCAAGTGTCACTTACCTTTAAGCTCGGCCTGACGCTGATCAAAAGAAATTTGATACAACGAGCACTGTTCCGAGAGCGGTGCTTCATTTTCATTATCGTCCACGCTTAACCAATGCGTACGATCATACCGCTTAAGAAAATCGGGCACAGCTTGAGCAGAGATGATTAAAAAACCACAAAACTGTGATTTATCTCTATTTTTAAATCGCAGACACGATATGAGATCCCGGCATGCAACTGATTGGTCAACAGTGGAAACGTGAAGTTCCGGACGATGCCGAAAGTGGAAGCAAAAAAAACTTGAAGACTCTACATATTGAGAGAAAAAGTTCCGCAAATGACATGCACGATAGCTCCGCGGTATACCGCATAAGTAGATATATGACAGATTCCGATCGCTAGTATCCATACCTTCTATAAACAGTCATTGTCCGGAAACACTGGAAGATAATTTGATGTGATGAGAAGCGAAACGGGATCAAAGAAAGTTAAGCAGTAATTGTGTTGACAGTAAGACGGGATTTTTCTCGTTCCTATTAAGATCTAGCCGGTATATGGCGCAAACAATAGAAGTTTCCATAGGTCAAACACTGTCCACGTTTAATCACGGTTAACCGAGGCATTTATCGGTGGCACTAGATATGTAATTCGTTCACAACACATCAATTGCTGCGTCGTTTTTCAGCTTTTGCGCTTATGAAGCGAACGTGTCGATCAACAGCAGACCTGAAGTGGGTGAGGCAACATAATATAAAGCCATGTTTGCAATAGTTTGTTTCCATTTTGAAACCTCATTAAGTACAGGCCTGATTAGATCGAAAACGTACGTTTTCTAAACCCCCTGCTCTACAGCTCAATGGGATCTTTCAACACATACTATCGGAAGGATAATTAATAATCGGCCGAGTCCAATATGATAAATTTAAGGGAGGTTTCTTAAACCTAGCTTGAGTGTAAAAGGAAAATAACAGTAACGGAGGGAGAGGAAAATTGGTCGGGGAAAATCAGACGGAGAAAAGAGTATAGAATTGAAACAAACACTTAACTTACTGATACGAAATCAGAGACACATGCAGACGGTGACGTTAACAATATGAAGAGATGAAAGCGATACGCCTCACCGGAGCAGAAGAGCCTCACATCAGTTAAAGGAAAGCCACCAACCATTGCGTGAAGTCGGTCACTGAGGTAATCATCATTACCGTGGGCAGTAGTTTACTCCAACAGTTTACTACCCAAAATGAGAGGATCTGGGCTCGAGCTGTCTCGAATATGTTCTAACTTGCCATTCAACAAGCTTCGTCTCGTCTTAGGAGTGCTGAATTACCTTTAGAAACCAACAGATGCTTAACAGAGTCCAAAAACCGCTTCAATAGCTTCAATCAGATCACTCTTCTTGTGTATTTTTTTACAATGAAAAAGATAAACTGTATTTAACCTCCTAGGACGATCCATTCTCTTGAGACTCACAAAGATACATGTGAATCTAAGTTGTACTACCTCTAGAGCTTGCTGGTCTTTTTGCAAGGTATGAGCATCGTGCCTGTGCGCAGAACTAGAGATGTGGCTGAAAGCACGGCTTACACAGAAGATTCACAACCTTTAGTTTTCGTGAGGTAACCGTCCTCTTGAGCTGATTCAGCGTCCGGTTTGCCTTTCGAGTAGCTGCTACGGACTATGCTGACGCTTTGAAGCTAGTGCCCACCTGGATTTTCAAGTTCCTGATTTCAACCGCTCGTTGAATATAAACAAGATCCCCAACTCCTTCTACGCGCCCAGATGCTTCTCTAATGCCGGCCTTTAATTGCTGACTACACTTATTAGCATCGAGTCTCGGTAGGATATCCTGCTAACTTCAAATCGTCCGCAAACAAATAGCACGCACAAATAAGACCAAGTTGCACCGATAGAAAGCCGGCGCAGCAAAAGTTTCGATAAGTCAGTAAAGAGTGCGATTAAAATGTTACAGACTAGAGCGGAGCGGATAACTGTGTGATCGCTAACGCCCAGAGCAGCACTGATCTCAACAACGCCCTCCAGGTAAGACTCAGCAATGAGGAGTAAGTCCAGATGAGATAGGTCATGCGCCTCACTGTGGCGATTGCATTGCTGAGCATGTTCCGTTAGGCCGACCCCTCAAAGCGAGGTTGCAAAACTCCACAACCTCCGCGCCAGAAGCCACTCCGTAAACGGAGTTAATATTTGGAAGGCTGAAATCCATGGTTACTAATACTCGATTGTGTTTTGATGGCAACTGCTCGGCAGAAAGCTGCGTATAGAGCTTAGGATCATTCCGTCGACGCCGGGGGTGGCTTAAACGCTGTGCCAGTAGTGAGGCTAAATACGCGGGAGGTAGCTACGTTTATCCAGAGACTCAGGAAGCACTAGCACGTGGGGTTCCTTCATTACTGGGGCCCTGACACCATTCGAAACAGATCGCCACTCTTCCTCCCCTTTCGCTAACTGTCGTCCAAGATGTAACAGGACGTGTCGACTTCTTGATCGGAAACTTGGGGGGTTAACCACGTCTCCGTAATGCTGTTGATTTTGGGTTTCTTTGATTGAGCGTGTTCCATTAGCCTTGACAAAATGTTTCTCGGGAATGGCGCATAAGTTCACCGAAAGTACATACATGACAGTCAGTCTCTGCCTGCTGAGGAGTGACCATCGACAGACGGCTGTTGTCAGAGTTAGCCCGACCCCTGTGGAGCTAGCCTCTGTAAGCTTTGAGACCGAGGAGTTAATTAACGGGAACTGATTGAGCGACGGTATGTAGACCTGGACCTGAGCAGGTTTAACAGATGCAGCTGGTTGGTCATCCAAGACGCTGCGATCCAGGACGCCCCTGGTTTATCCTAATTTCGTATGTTAGCGCGCTTCTGCTTGTTCCTCATGCCTGGAGAACCTCTGTTAGAATCTCTACGCTCAGTAGTGTGTTCCTCATTGATTTGGGTACTTGTGTAGAGGTCAGGTGTGCAAGTCTCCGTAATCACCTGATGGGCCAGGTTGCACAATCTTCCGCGTTGGGGAAAAGTTTACTACGCGCAACTTTCCATTGACTGATATCATGCTTATGTGTCGCGAGGTTGTCGGTGGTAAGAAACTCGAGTATCCTGTAGAGTATCGAGGTGCAGGCACGGTCGAACTGGGTCCCATCAGGATTGTAGTTTGCCAGTCCTCACGCCTTCCTCGGGAAGTCAGGCATGGCTCTGAAACGACCTCCAGGAAGTCATCCGGAGAGGTGATCACCTTTCCTCGAGACTCCACAGCACAAAAATCTGTCCCCATGGCAGAGATGTGAAAAATCAACAAGTAACAGTCTAGGATACTGTAAATCATGCACTCCCGAACACTGCCCGAGGAATGAAGCACTTAACAGCTACGCGGTCAGCAGTGTTGACGGATTTCAGCAAATTTACCATGTGGTATCAAACAGCAAGTTGTCTTTGGCATCCGTCTTTCGCGGAAGGCTCCGGAACAACTTAAATCACCATATTTTTTATTTTCCTCGAATATTTCTATGGTCTCTACAGCACTTGTCTCCTAGGGCTCCAAATAGTTCAATAAGGACTTCCCAACATTTTCTCCTTCCTACAGAGTTGTTGAGGATAGTCTGTTTATCTAGAAAATGGTTCATTTTTAAGAGTTTTCGAAGGACCTTTTCGTGACTTTGAACTTGATTTTTTCCGCACTATTACACCACGTTTCACATGTTCAGCGATTCACCGGTTTCGTACGCAAATAGAGGCATAACACTTGCAGAATATCCCCGCCTTAAGGTATTCGGATATGAACCGGTGGCACAGGATGTTTTCGCAGCATATTCGATCTCAGATTGTGATCTTTCTGTTCGATCCATGTGCACTTTTGACATTGTGAAAGTATGTGAAGTGCATTGAGTATTGAGGCAGCTAGCAGCAGTCCAGCATCTTGGTTGGGTTGCACCGTTTTCTAGTATATCACTACAATGATAGGATGGAAGACTATACGAAGGAAGGGAAACGTAAGAGGAGAAAAATGATTATAATTAAGGTACACGGGACCATATGCTCGACTGTCAGTGGCTATATGAAAACAATCCAGTCGTCTAGTTGCTCCTTGAGTACATCGACAGACGTTGCCAAGACAACCGTCTCCGATAACGCATTCCCTGACCAATACTGTTACCTTGACGTGGTGGTCGGGCTTGTGTACTGTTTTGATCCGGCGGGCTATGCTGACTAGGACTCCGGTCCTTCCAGGTGCAACCTTGTCAGACAGGCCAAAGGGGAGCAGTCAGACGAAAAGCAGTTACACTCATAGGATTGTATGTCGCACT
>QNGE01002999.1:52457-96763 GCA_008508345.1 Paragonimus westermani | reverse complement strand
GTCGGAATCCGGAATGTTCTGAACAGAATCACCGGAACCACTCCATTGTATGTTCTCGCGATAGAACTAACCAGACGACGGTCAATAATAATATAGTTGAAATTTCCCAAAAAAGACATGAAAACTCTTTTCAGCGAACAATATTTTCTTCCACTGTCTTTGAGTATTCGAGAATTTGGTAACTTCAAGGTAAATATAGTTCATTTTTGGTCGCGTTATTTGCATCCCAGTAGACGTACGTTGGCCAGTCTGTTCAAATAAATGGCACTAGGCTCAACTTTTGCTCTCACTGAAGCCTGTTGGTTGCGCATATCCTCGCAGTAGATCGGAAACAAACTTCTAATGAACTTTCATGAAGTAACAATTTTCATCAATGCGCCACTCATCTTACATTAGGCATGAAAAAATTATCAGATTTGAGCACTCAACCACTTTTGTTTCTAAGTAACGATCACGGCCAAACTTGAGTCTAGCGGTTCTGTCAGAGAAGGTTGCATGGAAAGTCACTCTGAATGTGAAGGCTCGGATCAAATGTGAGTGCTGTTCAGCTTAAGATTTACCACAGCCCTGACTACTTGTCAGCATTCTAAAATAATGTGATCGACAGTTCTAACTGTTTGAGGAACTCAAAACACTGAGTTCGCTTGATCCGGTTCACCATCAACGATAGAAGACATACATCGCGAGATATTAACACTTCGTTTACTCTCTTCAGTCACGAACGTAAAGCAGTAGAATATATAGGACATGCGGATAGTAACACAATGGAAACATTCAACGTTTGGGTTTAGATGAAACAAAGACTGTCATCCGGCTCTGTGTGTGTATAAACTGTTGACTCAGGCAGTTTGTTTGCCCTGGAACTGACGACAGTCTTTGTTTCATGTAAGCCCGATTGTTGAATGTTTCTATTGTGTTGCTAACCGCATGTCCTACATATTCCAATGTTTTAAGTTCGTGACTGAAGTGAATAAATGAAGTGTTAATATCTCGCGATGTATGTCTTCTATAGTTATTGGTGAAGTTCTGTCTCGGATGTCCCAGTAATCTGTTGGAGATGCCAGACGGTTACTCTGTCCTATCAAGAAGATCGCGCAAGCTGATCACTACTCACGGGAGAAAACGATTGGGTGCACAGATATGATAAGTACTTAATGTCTAAGGTGAAGCCAGTGGTTCATATGTTGGTGCCGTATTCAAAAAATTGCCGGTAACGCTAGTATGACTGCACTGAATTATCGATCAAAATGTGAACAAGAGGCGAGTTGATTGGGAAAAAAATGAGAATACAGCCTCATTTGTGGTTACGTCTACAAACGAAGGAGGTTTCAGTTAATCGGGATTAATTGGGTTAAGTAGAACGGAGGGGGTCACTTTGCTTCTTTTGTCGAGCGTATCTGATTGACTACGGTGGGAAGAAACTGTTTTGAACACAAATTCTGGTGGTGTAAGCGAGTTGCGACTGCTCCGGCCACAACGCTGTAGTCGTGGTGCAGAGATGATGCGGTACGCCCGTTCTTTATCTGCGTTTCGGTCCCGACTAAAGCCATGCGGAGGTCTGTTAATCCGACTTTGTGACCCACAGATTCTGAGCCAAAAAATGAATCGATCGTATGGATCATAAGATAGGTGGAGTTATTAAGTATATCCTATTTTAGACTAAGTTGTGCTACCAGTTTTGTGTGAAATTTTATGACAGAACTTCAGCATAATGGGTACTCGCCGGCAGAGTTGGTCAGCTGACACATTTTTAACTTGGCCGCTGCATCTCTGTTGAAGGGTAATATTGAATAAACGCCATGTTTTCAAACATACTACGCAGTCATCTAATCAAACTCGGTAAAGCTTGTCAAGATAATAATGTTAGGTAAGTAGAACACTTGTAGTTGGGACGTGTTGGGGAACACAATTTTTCGTTCAAGTCGGCCCCCTTCATCGAGAAAATGATTTTGTCCAATAGGAATTGGCAAACATTCCTAAAACCATCCACAGATGAACTTCGCCACTTTTTCACATACCCGGCCTTTATTTCGCCATGCTCATTGGTAGATTAATGACCTTATCTACTGCACCTAATAACTATCTTTCAAACTTAAGATTCTAGAATGTCTGTAGGTCATCATACACCATATAAATACCTTGTATTTCCCCTCCTGTTGCACATGCTTTGGAGAGGAATGGAGTGGCCTTGTGCGCTCGACTCTTGATTTGACTTGAACGCAATATGCAGGGAAAAGTCACGTTAACCTAGGGAGCAAGACATTCCGACTTCTTTATTGCAAGAATAGAGAATGGATTTCCATCAAACGTATTTTATTATTCAGTGGAAGACCAAAGATACTTTTCCGGGGTTTTCAGCAAAATCTCTAATACGCTATATATCTGATACCAAAAGCATTGATTTATGACAGTATGGATGGTGTTTGAATGCGTGGGTTTCTGCGGTAATTGGGTCTAATGCAACTGGTACCCATGGTGGTACCGTGCTGTGTATGGCTGAAGCAAGAAGAAATTCTCCATTCAAGAATGTCACGAATTGAGATTTTGTTCAACTATTTTATCACTTATCTCCACAAAGCAATACTACAACTAGTTAAAATGAATGCTTGGTTCAGCCGGGCCAACCGAACGGTGTTCTCCTAAACGCACCGGGCACACAATAAAGACTGGTTTGATTAGTTGCCAAATGACCAATACGGAACTCCATTTCCGTGGAAATGTCACAGTCTGATATCGCATGCCAAGAGTTAGGAAGTAGGTCGATTACCACAGTCACAGGCTTTATAAATGGCCGGTGCACCTGATCCAGTCGAGTGATCAAAGTCACCTGGCACTCTGGTTGTACGTCGGCTGTAGTATAGAGACGAGGTGTACGGCTTAGGTTAAACGCCCTGAGTTTATGCACTTGATCAAACGTTAAGTACCAGCAGCTTTGGAAGTCTAAACGGATTAGACGAGTTAAGAAGAGACTAAAAAATTTAAGGAATTTAGCTGTTGCGCCGTGTGACTTGTGCGGTTACTGTCTGTAAGACCTAAGAATTCTTTCTGTTGGGCCTAAACACTCTGCCAGTGTTCGGCCATCACAGAAAAACCCAACTACTCTAGAATGATAGAGATGATTTCAACCGGCACTGTCTGGTTTATTGAGTAGACCGAAAGAATTTGCGACGTTCTTTATGAAAATACTCGAACATCGCCAGATGCGAATTTCGACTGATAGACTGTGTTCAGTTTACTTTATCGTTCCGTCTTAATCGATAACCACAGTTAGACTGAGAAGACTGAACTCACCAGATAGACTCAGCAGTGTTTTATTTTTGGATGTGTTGTGATAGTTACGACCTAAGGTCAGTCTGTTACTAATTGCACCAGCAAGACCTGCCAACAACCTACAGACCGATCATTCCAGTTGCCTTCGTCGGACAGATTCTCATAGGTCCGGTAGCCTTGGAAGTTTGTGGACCTTGGGATCGCGACACGGGAGCTGTCGTTTAAAATTACAACCAGATTAGTGATAGATGGAGAGCTCATGCGAAGACAACTTTAACGAAGGTGTGCATTCTGTCAAAATCAGGAATTTTTCCTCAGAAGTTTTCACACCACAAAGGCAGCATTTTTGACGGTGCTGAGGTTAATTACATGGATATACAACGCAACAACGTTGGCAGTAACTATATTCGGTATCACCATAATAAAGGTGACATGCAACGCCCTGTAGCTGCCGAAACCATCAGTAACTCATCTATGCTTGTACCTCCACTGAATTTACCAATAATCTGAATTCAACAAACACTTACCGTGAGCTGAGTTGAATCTCATAGCATCATAGTAGACTGATTCTGAACAGAGAACTTTCTACATGCTTTTAGCAGCACTGATTGTGTGTCATTAGCGTTATCTTAATTTACACACAAGATTTGGAGACGGCTGTCTCTGATGATCCGTGTCTGTCGCACTGTACGTTTTTACTGTACAAGCTGCGCAGCATGTAGCCTTGCAAGTCCGAAAGTAATAGTCTTTTCCTACAGTTGACAGGTGATGTGTTCATTAGTGTTCTTAGACCCACTAGTATACAGTGCTAGGTCACGGCGACTGTAACACCCATCTACAGATGAGACCAGATCATAAGAAATAAAGGTAGAAAATACAAGACATGAAAATTTGGAACAGTATGCATAAGGTTTAGGTGGTGGAAATCTATTCGATTCACCGATGATCCAAACCCCGAAACAACAGAAGATCTGACAACCGGTCAATCCAAATGTCGCGGTAAAGATACAACATCAGGATTGAACGAACGACCACATTGTTATGCCTTCCGTTATTCGCCAATTCATCTGTTCCGTATTCTACCAATTAACATACAGCTTGTGAGTTTGCATGTGTTAATGTGATCAGTCAATGACAGACGGTGATGTCTTTAATACTGTTTTACATCCATAAATTCGGCTTTTCAACTCATGAGTGACAACTGCTTACTGCGACCAGTACTAGGACTTCTCCTTATTACTTGCGTGGGATTTTTCACTTTAATTACGATTTCTAGGGCTATTCGATGTCCCTTATTCCAAGTATCACAATTTAGTACCACGTGGCCGTTCACCAGAAGGAGAAACTTGGGTCATCCCACTGTCGAATACAACACAGTGATATTACAGATGGACGTTAATTGATAGGATTACAGTGTGAATCTAAGTTTATTTTCCGTATGTAGCTACCATAGTTACGCATCATTCGTTTCAGTGACAGAATGCTCTGAACACTAGAGTGTTTGAACAATAAACTTTTACAAGTGCAGGTTGCGTTTTGCAAACCAATTTAGATAAGCTCTACAACCCTGAAATGCAACATTTCAGGTCTCCATCATAAAAGATTTTGGTGCAGTACAATGTGTTTTGTGTAACATGTCCACTAACCTTGTTGCCAGATTTAGCCACGTCTTTTCTAGATATCGTCATGTATGTTCATATTAGAAGCGTGAAATATCGCATGTTGGCATCAACAGAGACTATCAGATTTATTTATCACTGTCGTTTGTGATATGGTTAACGCTGATGTCCTCGTTCCGTCAATTATGGTTACCGTGGTACACGTAAATGGGCGTTTACAGTTCCTCAATTGATGTAGAGCAGACGTTTCTGCTACCATTATCCTTAACTGAGTTTGATATTCAGCTGCAGAGGTAAGCTGATACACTTTTATTCTGTTTGATACTATCATGCACAAGTTACTGTCAGTGAATATGAGTGCTGTCGCTTTTAATGTCATTTCGTTCAGCATTGTATCTTCATTAGGACCATACACAAGTGACATGAATATCTCAGAAATTTCAAAAATTTAAAGAAATTTTCCAGCTGAAATTCTCAACGGTTCATTAGCGAGAATTGCAAAACCGTAACCGTGTAGGATGAGTTGTATTCACCATTTTTCTGTTGACTGTCCATCACTCGTAAAATGGGGCTAAGGAACAAGTGTAACTTCCGGAACATTCCTACATCTGAATCATACACAAACACCGTTGACGATCACGTTGTCAAATATCTTGAAGGACTGTAGTTCATTTCTTAATTAAAACACAACGAAATCCATTTACTTAAGAACGAAAGAGATTGCGTCTAACTCTAAGCGCGTTTGGTCACTGGAAGATTTTCCTGTGCGCCGGCAGGAATTGTTCTACCTATGACACTGTGCTGTATACATCACCTTAACACGAACTTTTGTACTGACTGATTTATCACTCCATATTACCTCTGTGTACATGTATGCTTTATAGTTTTCTCATCCTCTATTGAGGTTACCTAGTTCGCTCAGTTAAAGCTTAATTTAAGAAGCACGCTTCTCACTAGTTCGACTTATACGTGCTAACAGCAACTATTTGTAAACTAATTATTCTTCTGGACAAAACACAAGAAATGTTCACGGCAGCCGTACAGTTTTATCTAGCAGTATATTCATAGTCCTTAATTTCCCTTCAACTGGTTCAAACATAAGTCTATATTGGTCTTTTATGTGCACAAATCTCACTACATCTGAGTTACCGAGAAATGTCGTGCCACTTTATGTGGTTTTTAGTTGTAAGCCATTAGGTGCCAAAATGCGGTTAGTCCGATTTATTACCAAACAGTTGAACAGCTCGACAAAACTGAAGGTGCTAGATTCAGTACGCTACAAATACTCGTTCTCTCGACCTGTTTACCACTTGTTTCCGGTTAACAGTCATGACATTCAAGGTTCTTACTGTTTTACCAACAATGTCGACAACTTCTCGAACATGTCAAGAATGTTACTAGCAACCATGGAGAAGAGTTCGGATCTGAAAGTTTTGAGCTGTATCCGTGTAATCAACATATCCTAACAACATATCCAGTTACAGCTATTTCTGGTTAACTCAAGTTCATTTTATCTACTAAAAAGTACGCAGTCTAAAATGTCTGTTGACATGACAGCACTAGTGATAACAATAGGTCTCTATAACTCACCCTTCAGACATAAACATCACGGCTAACTAGACTGAGTAATCACTTTAATCAATAATATGAACCCATGCATCCATGCACATAATGGAAGCATCCTCTCGACGCCTGGCCATTTAATGTTCCAGCAATAATTTGCTCAAAGTTTTTACACGGATTCTTTGGTTATATTATGGCTGCCAAGATTAAAGTCAGTAAAAGCAACGGACATTTCATGAACACTGAGGTAGATTACCCCAAGTTTAATTATGTGAATAGATGATTCAGGGTGATGATGACTTCTGTGAACCGACCAAACGTGCTGGGTATCCTCCTCGCATCCGACAACTTTTGCACTAGGCGTTCTAGCCCCTGATTACGGCGGAGAGGCTGAGTCTGTTGGAAATACAAATGAAATCTTTCAAATCCTGTTTTGTTTTGCCTTCAAAAACAATTATATATGACTGTTATTTACAGAAAGGGGACGAAGCGAAATATCGTCATTCTCCGTGCAGAAACGGAACGAACTAGTTTAGCCTTCCACATCTGGTGTCCGTTTTCAATACAGTGAACCACATTGGACAAAAAGGCGCAACTTTTTGACTGGTATCATCTTGTTTCTTATATAGGTATATTGTGTTTCAACAACACTTCTCCGAATTTCCTAGTATTACAGATAGATTGGTGTTTTCAATTTATTCCTATGACGAATTATTCTAGTCGTTCTCTTACATGCCTTTTTGTCAGTACGCTCGTCTTGTGAATGTGTGCACAATTGTGCGCGTAAAAAATGACTTCTGATTCTATTACTTGCAGTGCTTCCGGTGGACACAATCCCCTGTTTTCTTCTGCTTCTTTGAATCAGTGCAGCAAGGGTTGTTTACCTACTTCGATACGAGCATGGGTAGTCCGAAACTTATGTTTGTGCCGTTGTCATTCAGAACTTTAATGATTTCGGTTTCCCCTTCGATCCTTTACCGTGTATCAATGCGTGTTTTCTCCTCCTTGTGACACCGTTCCGCGTCGCTATCCCATTCAACCCAATTCTCTTCTCACCTTTGTAATGTGTTTGACTTATGGACGTCGTCAAATGGATTCTTGACGGTTTTGTAAATCACCCTTCAGCTGATACTAGTCCCAGTCACACTAAAAGTAGAGTTGCTAATCTAACGGCAAAACAGCGTCTCTAGGAATGACTCACCACGGTGTTCTACTGCGATCGATGTGTCATTGAAAACGTTGAATTATTACGCAAGCTTGATTACATGTAATATGTTCAGTCAAATGTTTTTCTGTTAAACGACAATTTTGAGCCATTCTATACCAGTCAAACGCCACATTTCAGTTAATTGACCTGTTAAAAAAATCTTCAAACAGGCGTTGTGTTTGAATATGTCAAGACTAGGAAGATTGAGCAAGATTGACGCTAATCATAACAGTGATGACATGCCTTAAAATAAACTAGATAACAATGCTACGTGGACGACCAATCGTAGGAAATCCAATGCTCTGTAATAAATTCTTACACTACTTTGCAGGGCGCTCGCTGGCCCACCTAACATGTGGGATGTAGCGTGAAAACGACGCAGCAAAATTCGGAGAGAATCAAACTGTCAGTCGTAAGATATATTAATATGTCTATAATAGATGCCGTAGCTTTATCCCCAACTGAAATAGCCTGCATAATATATGACTCAGATGTTCACAAAAAGACAAGTATAGCTTAATGACAGATTTTCTATAAAACGGGTAAGTTCAGTTAAGTTTCATGAAAACCTTACTCGGTGTTCCTGAAAATTTTCTCATGTCGGTCGATGTTTGGTAGGTTTGAATTCTGGGAGTTAATATTCTGTTAGTGTTCGACCACTCAACACATAGTTTGTTGTGTGTACCGATAATGCGATTTCGCTTTCGTTTCTGAACACACCCTGAACTGTGAAAAATTCCGTCTCAGGATACACGTGGACCTGCACCTTTGTGATTAACAAGGTGTGCTTATAGCTCGGGCAAACGGATTTTTGTTCACGACGAATAAGGACACATGAAAACTACAAGACGTTTGCAACGGACAAGTCACTTTAAATTTGATTTTCCTCTAACTGATGTGAAATGTTCTCGAGGATAGCAATTCACCCGTGGAAACGTAATCACTTTTAGACACCTGAAACATGCAAAATTAGAAATCGTGGCTTAGGGAGTTAGACAGACAAATACGCGGATGAACAGAGGTGAAATCAATTCTAGTTATGGTAGCCGTCACACCAAAACGCTTATGTCTATTTTCTAGTCCGATGATCGAGACGTAGAGGAAACTGAAATAGGCGTTTCTGTATGTCCTGGAAAATCTCCGCAAATGCATCATAATGCTCCACATGACAACGTCTCGATTTCAAACAATCTGTTTTACTATTGAGAGCACCGGCTGTCATTCTTTATACCTTGTAAAGATGCCTGACCATCCTGTTACTGTCTTCACCAAATTTGAGAATGTGTTGCCTAATAAGAGTGACTAGATTTCGGTTTGTCCTCCTTAAGTTGTTCATATTTCATCTCAAATGATGCTTGTACTGATAGGCCACCGTTGCAGAGGTGATCAAGAATGCGAGTGGCGGAATGGTCTACTGCACTACACATTCCTCCAAAACTGTACGTTCCAAGGAACAGCGGCTACTGGCCGCATGTCTGCTGACATTAATCAAAAAGTGCCGTACACTGAAACTCGAAACAATTTGGTCCGAGATACTGCTCCAGGGTTGTAAATATTATTTTAATAATACCAGCTACTTGGTTGATTGAGCTTTGACTCTCAGTTGGCGAACCTTCGTTTTGTATTTGGGACCAGTTACATACCTAGGGGTGATCAGAATAAAGAGGTTGATCACTCCCAGATTTCAAAGTTGGTTCATTCATTTAAAAGAGCCACCTCAAATTAATTCGCCTACCTTATAGTTTCCCCTCTCCCGCTCTGTGTTTACTTCACATCTTAGTTTTTATAGGTGAAATTCTCACTTTAGCCCATTCAACCACCTACAACTGTTAGCTTCCAAAGTTGGGGTTTATACCCAGTGACCCAAATTTAGCACAATCAATTATCATGCGTTTAATTTTAGAAAATTTGGAAAACCATATTCCATACGATCTAATGAACGAACATCCGCAATCAGTCCGAAATGCTAATCAGGCATGGCAACACAGTTCATTTAGATGAACACGGAAGTGTTTGTTAAGACTGACATATAAGAAGAAGTTAGTTGTGGATGTGATCAAACACAATAAATGACTAAGATGTTGGTATAGGCTACTGTACACATAACATTCTGTGCAATTTGCTGGAATGAACAGCTTTATGATGTGGGCATAAGCAATGGCCTGCGGAATTTGACCGAACAGGAATGAGAAGCTGACGATCACCAGTAAAACAGTCAGTTTGTGGTTAGCTTGCTGTACTCGATCCAGTCTGGTCATGCTCTTCCGAGTGAGATGAAGTGATTTTGTTCTCTTCTTGTTGTTCGATCGCCATTTTCTAGATGCTTTGTGAACATCAGATTGACATCGTTCTGAACTTCCCAGCTTCTCTACACACTCCATTTTGCTGTCTTCGTCAACCTGTATCTCCATGGCCGACTTGCGCTCAATTTCAATTCGGTGCTCTTTCATTGCCGATAAAAGTGCTTTGGATCTTTCTGCTTCCTCCTTGTTCCGATTCAATTCATAGGTTTTTTGATTTGAATAACTGGACCAGATGACAACAAGAAGCAACACATTTACAATACACAATAGAACTAAGGGAATACACTGCACCAAGAGAAATCGAATCCAAGTGTAGGCATAATAATACCTTGAATTCCCGAACGGAGTTAGTACTGTGACATGATACCGTCTGGTCTCATTCAGACTGGTCACGATTTCTTTCTGTTTGATTTCCAGTACAAAAAATAACGGGATGTGGAACAGAATGGCAAGTGTGATTGTCAAAGTAAGTTGTCGTTTGCCTTGTCGACGTGAGAAGTTCACCTTTCCCACATGAGGCCATCTCATAGTCACCAAGCGTTCGATGCAGATCAACAGGGTGACCCAAGCGGACATTGCTTCGAACATGTTACCTAGCTCGAAGCTGACGTACGTCATGTAATAGGAAAGTTGTAATCGCAAGTATTTGAACGACTGTGTTGCACAAAATGGGATTCGTCGGTCACATCTGGTCAGGAGAAATAAAATTAAAGAATTCTGTTAATTAAGTGGGAAGCGCATAAATCAGATTAGGAGGGGCAACTAATTTGGTACACTGGGAGGCAACATAGATATACTGCGTACAAGTAACAACTGTATTTTCTGTTTGCCTTTGTGGTTCATTTAATGGCTCGTGTGTAACTCAACACAAAAGTTTCGACCATAATTATGAAAATAGCGTATAAACGCAAGTAGAACTTAGGTCCGTGGTAATACTACGGTAACTCGGATATGAAATGATCAGCTTTGGAATCAGTTGTATTCTTGAATTCGACACATACCTTATTTTAAACACTGAGTTCCCTTTAACCACTTCATCAGAGCAGAAAGAAGACATATATTGCGATATGTTAACATTTCATTTACTCTCATCAGTCGCATACGTAAAACATGCCAGTTATATACATCAAATATTTAACATACCTTATTATCAATAGAACAGCGCTAAAATTTCGTACTGCCCATTTAAAGAGAGTCAAGTCAGACAAACGAACAACACGGCTATCCATCCTTATATATCGACAATTAACCATTAGCCACAACTAAACTGAATTTTACCCAGTTACTCGGTAAATCGTACTGATTGGTTCGATCAAGAATTTGAACTGCGAGAGTAAATGCCTCATTCACGTTATTGCAATGAACTACAGCTAAGAACTGACAATGCGTGTGATTCGCATTTTCGTAGGCAGGTATATTCATCATTGTTATGTCCAGGTGCGAGTGAGTCTCATAACAAGCTGTTTATTCCTCAGCCCTTTCGTTACAATATTTGACGCCGTATATATTCTAGAATGTTCGATTCGCGTTTATACACCCATTAACTACATCTTGACTGTTTCAAAAATAACCACCTGGACCTGTCCCACCACTGCACCTGCACAGTTTGCTAGAATTAACCAGTCTCTAGTGGTTAGCAGTGGAAGCGTAGATAACAGCAACCAGCTAACGAAGTTTGAAAAATCCCAAACAGGTCAAGTCAGTGCTATATAATGTAATCACTTCGCCAGTGGTACACTGATCTACGTTAGATGCAAACAACAAGTTGTGTAAATACTACGGACTGAAATTTCATCTACAGTGCAGTCGTACGAGAGACCTCAAAAATTGGCCACTTTGGTGCAATATTCCAACCACAACTGGCTACAATTCATAGCCGAGGGGCTCTGACCATATGATTAAGAGCATACAGTTGCCACAAAATGTACTTTTCCACAAAGCCTGTGAACCAACCCTAAAATATTCATAGATGATACCAAACGGCTCTGTCAGTAGAGTCACCCTCGAGAATTTGGGTAATCTTACCCAAGCAGTCATTAATTAGAATAGACTGGTCATTCCTATGATTCACAGATGGGAACTGCCTATAAGCTGGTAGACTTATCCGACTTTCCAGGTTCCGTTTTGCTTTTGTTGAAGAACACGACACGAACCATGACCGGCTTTTGATGTTTCATTCGACGGGGACATTCGGTTGGACTTTAAATTGCGTATACATCAAGTTATCTAACTTATTCATTATGTCGCACGATACACTCTTGCTGCGGTTTGTTTGTGGTACGTTATCAACAATTGATTAACTCATAGTGTGTTGGCACATTCGGCCACAGTGGAATATGAGTGGCTTATGACGACACAGGGTAACTTCAGTCAGCTTAAATCCTTGAGCATCATGATTCTGACAGTTACAACGTGTGTCAGTAGACTGATTATTGTTCAGATTGTCATTCTATATACAGAAGATGGAGCTGAGTTATTTTTGGCTATCAGTCATTGAACAACGAAATCATTCTTCCAAACGAACAGCCTATAATAATAAACTTGACCAAAGAGAAGCAAATTTGAATAAGTTTATTTTAAGTCATTTGTGAGATCGGGAAGATCAGATTTTCAACATTAAAATGTGTCTTACTGACAGAATGAATGCAGTCGGTCAAATGAGCAACAAACGCGCTTGAAACCGTTTTAATCACATCGATGTTCAACCACGCAGGATGATGTTCACGCACTCTATCAGACAATCAACTTGTGGTACGACCAATATATGAGGCTGGACACGAGCAAACAAATGAGTACACAGTAACTGGTTGTAGAACATGGAAGTTTATCTTTGAGTTGACATGATGACGGGTGTTAAACGGAAACTGACGCACAGTTGAGCGGCAGCGTGGATTGATTTGACTGATGTTCTGAGCTTTCTTGAGATAACTTCGGCCATGGGATCACCCTTGGAAAGAAGACTAATAAACGCATGTTTCTTATTCACAGATGGTGGCTTAAACTTCAACTCCACCGCCTGCATCGCTTTCTGAATGAACCACATTGGGTAGAGATTCTACACGAACACATTTTGTAGGGAGTCTAGCTCACTAGTAAGGTGTCAGGGGTGCAGATCTTTAATGCTCTACTCAACAGGCATCGTATGTGGTCTCGCTTATGATCTAGTCGAACGAAACTGTCCAAGTGAATGTACTGGCCACTCCAAGTCTGTTTTCCATACACATTTGGTCGGATTGAACCACCTTCTCTTCTTACTACGCCACAATCGTCTGACTCCTTAGTCAATTTACTGCTGTCATGAGCTAAATTAAAAGCTGTCATAGCTATGCTCATGTTAGCACTCTCGTTGATAACGCAAAAAATTTCAACAAAATGGCGTTTGCAAAATGTAAACTGTTCAATGATCGTTCTCAATTGATTGGTCTCCAGTTTGCTCAGCAAAACGTCAGCTTACACCGGGCCTAGAGGCAAGCCCGTTGTCACTCCACCTCTCCGTCGGTAGATGGTATTGCTGATCAGAACTGAACGTTACTTGTACAATGCACCAGCAATTCTCTCAGTTCATCTCTTAGTCTGTTGTTACGCTCGATCTAATCGCACAAGTAGCCAACTGTCTCTTGAAGAGGCACGTTCGTAAATACTGGGGCAACATCGAATGAGAACATCCTTCGATTGCTCACGTTCACATCTTGGATTGCGTCAATGAAATGAAACGTATCCCAGAGACTAGGTTTTGCTAGCCCTAACCTCATGGCTTCAGGCAGACCAGCAAGCCATTTGGCGAGAGCATGACAAGGCGAGTTGCACAAATCTGAAATGGGTCCCAAACGCACACCTGCTTCGTGCACATTGGCAGACCGTATAATTTAGAGATTATTGACCCAATGGGACGGATGCAATCAGAAGTGGCCGGATTAGTTATCCTCTTCTTTTCCAGTCCAAGCAACGTTCTAGTTATCGCATTCTATACAACTGGTGTTTCCTCTTTCTCCGTACTCATCTTCATGAATTTTGAGCTACCGACTATTACATCATTCATTCAGGTAAGGTAACCATTCTCGTTCATTGAGACAACTCGTGTTCCTTTATTCCAGTCTGGAAAGCATTATACGTCCGTTCTTTTGTGGACACTTTAATGCATCCAAACGCCACTTTGACAAGAGCTATTTTACTTGCAGCGTGTAATCAAGATACTGATAGCAGGCGTTCACCAACGTTGATTTCAGTCTTTCTTTGCATAAAAATGATGAAATTAGGGCTGCTAACTGATTATACAAATTTTCAAACTGAACTTCTAAACCAAACTGGCTGTTGTTACGACGTTGACAAAAAAATTGTTTGTTCTGTTGTAGTTATCCTGACCACCAAACACAAAAAACAAGTCTTGTTCAGTACTCTGCCGTTCTCGTGACTTCAGTGGGTATTTCCACTCGAATCAACGAAAAGAGTTTGGTCTCATTCCACACCATTCTGACGGTTGACTGTCTTCTGGTATTATGTACAATGAGTTTGCTGGCAGTTATTAGCCACTGAAACGATACACCACTTTATCATTTTTATTGAACAAATATACGAAAAATGTAGTGTACCAAAAATTGTTTACTTGGAGTATGAAAACTCTTACGATTATTTGCAAAAGTAATGGAATTTAAAGCGTGAATGAGAGAAATATGTTTTTTCTCTTACGAAAATACGGACAGTGTAATTGTTGCACCTTATTTTTCCTGAAGAAAAACGTGGTATTTGACACACCAAGGCACCAAGTAAGACAATCGTTAATAAATGCGTCGTATGTTCCAACTGGCTCAATCATTTAGAACAGTTACGATTACAACATTCACCACTGCATGTAACATTTATGTGCAAACTAATTTTGATAGCAGTCCGTACTTTTCGTTTTCAGAAAAATGAGTAGTTGTTGGGAAACAGTGCCTATTTTGAATTCAATCTAATAAACCTACTTCCTGTCACATATATCAGTACATGAGTACGTATTGGTCTTCACTAAGTTTTAGCACTTTTTCCGGTGTGCATACATTCGGTTATCAGAATTCATTCAGAAAATTATCAGACAACTTGAAAAACATGATAATAACATATGTTGTCTACTTAGAAAAACAAGTGGTTATGAACAAATTTTCCAAATTTACCGCAAATAGTTGATTTTGTGAGTTGATTCCGAAATTTGGTTCACCATTTTTCCTGTAACTCACTAAGTGAACTTATCTTAACCACGACAAACCTTGCAGTTTCGCTGTAAAGTGGAATACATTCCACTGACTCTCAGGTTCTCTACGGTCAGCAACATTTATACCGAATTGTTTTTTTCAACAAAATATCCATCATTTGCTACAACAGATCACGTCATTTTTAATATGAATGCTCTTTTTGCATGCTGACTAGCACTTACATTTGGGTCCTGTCAAAACCATCAGAAGAAATCTCTTGCTGTTCGCTTTCATTAGAACACCGAATTACAAATTGCCCTTGCTGCTTGAGTTCACAAAAAATAGTTTCTTTAAAATGCTCAAACAAACAAATAATTGGACAGGATTAGGATATTCCGTTCAGAAGCAATGATAACAAGATGGAGATTTGCAGAAATTGGTTCCTTCCACACTGAGGCAACCGGGAACGACCCACCTAATGAAGCATTTGCAAGTGAGTGTGTTCATTTAGCAGCAGCCAGCACCACGTGATATTCATTAACAGACTAAATCTGATCACCTTCTTTCACCTACATTTATTTACCGTCGCCTATCGTTTCAAACACAATAAACAGATCGAGCTATAAATATGAAGGTATCATAGGTGATTACCTGATGTTTCCATTCCCCTCAAAACGCTGGAACACATTGAATTTTATTCTCCTCAACAAACAACATGGTCTCTCTCTCTTTTGAAAGATTCGTCTTTACACTCCAAACTACGCTCAATCAAATAGAGTGGACAAACGGTTTTACTTTATTGAAAACAATATTGGCATCACATTACAACACGCACTGAAACTGATTTGCGCATCAAGCTGTCACTGTTAATATACTTTTGATAAGTGGGTTATTAATGCACCAATCAAATCTTCGTGAGTGCTAATAGTTGGCACAATCTGAATACGGAATGGGTTAATCATTCGGAATTTGTCGCATTTCGACTACGCACAGTCCAACTAAATCAACGGTGTTACGTTCGACGGATCACAACTGAAATTTTTCATATCTGAACGTGCTGTAACCTGAGAACTTCCTACCTGAATGTACCCCAATGCCTTTTGCAGAATTTCAAGAAACACCACTATGGTAATGCTATAAATGTTGAACTAGCTAGCAATTTTAATTACCTCCAAGGTTTCCGGAAATTTTGAAAGTTCCCATTTGCTCAAAGTGAACAAATGTAGGAGAGGAATACTACTGATGCGCAATGTCCACTGCCATTGTTGATACACACCGCATACTTGCGAACAAAACCTCGTTCACGATGAACTTGATGGCGCGTGATTTGCTTGATCATGCAAGTTTATAAACAAGATGGTTTCTTTAACTTCTTACGGACGTGGGTTATCGTGAAACCAGAAAGCCCTGTTTTCCCGTGAACTCTCACATGGCTTCATTGTCATCACACGACGGATATGTGTGTGGGCTGCTACTGCCATGTCAAACAACAGAACGATTAGCATTCTCAATCGATCAATTTGACCTGTATACTGGTAATACAAGGTGGTCAATAGCTGACAACAGGCAGTGAATAATTTCTTCATTATTTACTACTATTTAACCTGCCAAACGTTCTCTACATGCAGGTCTACAAGACTAACCGAATCTATTTCATGGTAGTTCCCATTCGCTGGAATTGCGTAGACAACTACGTCCACGTAAACGACAGCGCTCAGGGGAGATGGTGAAGCGGTAGCTTTGTTTCAAGCTCCGGTCTCTATGAGGCTTACAGAGACTATCAAAAATATAACAAAATCCAAGTGAATGACGCTTCTGTTCTAACTTTTTCAACCATAAGAATACTCGTCGATACCTGGATCATACCAGTTAGTCTGTCACACCAGTACGCTTAATATACAAATAGATTGAGAGTTTGAAGACTGTGGGCTCGAAGCGGTTTCACCCTACTGCTAAACACATCTAATTTGTCAAGAAAACCTTTCTGGCTAATTCGACCAAAACAGAACTCATTTTTTTACATGTTCCGGAAAAGCTCACAGAATAGATCATTTAACCCAGTGCACGAAACGTTCACTGGTGTATTACAAAATAACATAAACTTGGATAATATGAACACAAAACCACGCCGTGTTTAGAACTAAAAACAAGTTTGTGGGAACCACACCACTGGAAAAAACGACCGTTCTTGTAAAAGCTTTCGTTGCGGGACGGTGATATTTTCCCAATGTCTCTATACGGTAAAAAAAAACTGGCTGACGAGTCGTCCAACGGAGTCGGCTTCTACAACTGCTTTGATTCTGACAGGATGTATTGGCCATTTCTATAGAGCGATGTCTGAAGGAACACCTGAACTGTCAAAACCGTCATGTGGTGCAATCGAGCTACAGAGTCCGGCTTGTTCGAGGCAGTGAGCATGAACCAATGAAGGTCGTCAATCACTCCTTGGTAATGACCCAAGATTGTTATCTACAAATGGCACTGGAAGATTGTGTTTTAAAACTGTAGATTTAAAAGTGATTTGACGAAGGGATTTCAGCAGCATATGTTTTTCAGGACACAGCAGCACAAGAAGAGCTGTTTACAGGTCAAAGGTCTGAGATGCTGTCCAATAATGTTCTGGCACCTGAAGTTACTCCTCAGAATGAACTCATCTACATCTGCATCATTGAAAACCAATATGTTAATACCATGTTTACTCTGTTTAGCTGAACGCGTCCACGATAGCTGAATCAAACAACTCAAAGCAACCGGCTACCCAACAATACGCCGTGTGGCAGACTTGCTGTGAGTGACACCTCTCATATTAGGTCAGTCTATTCCACCAATGAATTCTGCGAACTTAACACGTAGGCAATTCACATCAGCCACAAAAAACACCGTAATACTGAATGCAGCTTTCAAGGATGCAGCAATTCAGTGTGTACAAGAAAGAAACCTGTGGTCTTTGCCATGCTGTCAACAGACAACAACTTTATATCTGACCATATGTCTGCAAACCACCGTGACCAAAACCCACACAAACCACACACTATACAATCTGGTCTTATTCCTTCTTGTAAACGCTAAAAGTGACGGATTTTAAAGTCAACGCACGTGGGAAAGTTCAGTTCTTCTGTAACACTCACAATGAGCTGATTCCGACAGGAATGGCACTAGTTGTGTCGCCATACCAATGTGGCTTCTGTTCGTTCTCTGAAAAATTGTTTCTATTGTCAAAAGAAAGATGAACTTTCACATTAGCACCAAAAAGGTGTGGTTAACATTTTACACTGCTTGTATGAAACAGCATGTAGTCGATGCCAAACATGCAACATCGGTAGGCTACAACTACAAACTTGTCTGCAGTGTACACTCACACTAACTCGTGATACACGGTCCGTGCATCATAATGTTTTAACTGCGGTTACCATACACAATGATTACAAAAGTCAATTTGAGAATTGTAAGACAAAAGAATTTTATTTAGAACAAACAAAGCACACTT
The DNA here is from genome assembly GCA_008508345.1 of Paragonimus westermani. Classification (NCBI taxonomy): domain Eukaryota; kingdom Metazoa; phylum Platyhelminthes; class Trematoda; order Plagiorchiida; family Troglotrematidae; genus Paragonimus; species Paragonimus westermani. The sequence continues at coordinate 78,146 of QNGE01002999.1, read as the reverse complement.
TTATTCCAAGAAGAATCAGTGTAGGGATCAGTGAAAATACTCGATATCAAGACCAGATTTCTGAACAGAGGTCTCAGTTAACCGTTTACTCCATTCATTTACTGTGAACAATCAATACAGAGAAATCACACCAAAAGTATTTTGGTGAAAACTTCCAAAAAGATGTGTCTGAAGAGTGTAAAGTAGCGAAGACAATTTTAATTAAGGCGGCTCACAGGGTGAATAATATGGCACTAAATCGACCAACACAGTTTCAGTTAGAATTTATAAGGCAGCAAAACTTTACGTAATCTTGTCAACACTACCCTTGCTAGTTAATGCTTTAAAAACATAAGTGTCTATGCGGTTTTCGTCCCATAGTGAATCTGCATTTGAAAGAAGCTCAAAAATTATCTAAGTTGGTAACAACGAAAGAAATGTTGATGTGTATGCAGTAGCCATCATATTTCAAAAGGACTGCTCAATCCGATGAAGAAGTCGTAAGACAACCTGCAACAGCTCGGGTGCGAACTCATCTAAGAGGGTGCCAAATAACGGTCAATGACTGGAGATCGCATTTATCCTACAAAACTGTTCACCATTGTGATCTATGTTTGAGGATTGTGTTTATCAGAGTTCTTTCTAACGTTCACAATTGGTACTAATTTCACACCAGGCAGAGAATCTGGAAAATATAAAACATCCAAACAGGAGACGTCGTCTGTTTGCTTCACAAAGAGATCAAATGTAGCATATTGAAAATGTGTGATCGCCATGCTGGCCGAGGATATCTTAGAGCCATGCTTGAAAATGAGATCTTTATGAGTCCTGATTCAGATGAAAACTGAACAGAAATGATGGAATGCTGTTTGTACGATCTGCAACATCACCTTAGAGTAATTCCTGTTATGACGATTATATGCAGTGGTGGCGTAACCTATTACAAGCAAAGCTCGAGCGCAGTGTTTTGGTTGATTGAAAGTTCTAGGACTTATGAGATGTATAGTGCATCCAACAAGCTTCGTTTTGATGCTTCATCTTCTGGTTAAAACACTTACATCATAATGTTTACAAGAATATCGTCAATGAGCTAAGTTATGATAAGTTGGGCAGTACGCGTCCGTCACATCAAAGTCCGATCATATTCGGGGTGTCAATGGAAAATTTGGTCTTGACAGAAGTATCCTATTGGGTTTAGCCGAGGTAGTTTCGAAGCCTGAACTAGACGTTTGGGACTCACAGAGATGGGTACTACAAATGATTTCCAGCTGTTTCAGTTGTAACCAGCTCCTTACGTCTGACTGTTTTAGACTTTGTGGTCTTAACTCGATAGATTTGACGAATTTTTCTTCTGGTTTCCGAAATGGTTGAAATTCGCTAGGTTCGCTGGCACGGGGTTGTTGAGATATGTTGGGTAACGTTCATGGATCTCGTTAGGTAAGGGTCCGGTCTCATGGCCACCACAAATGGTTTCATTGGACCAAGTGAAGATTCAAAATGTAGAACAGTGATCCGAAAATAGGCATTTATCTTTCGGATACTCATGAAAATCCAAATCAGAAATCTGGTCTAGCAATAAAAAAGCTTACTAATAATCAAAGGCAAGAGTTCTCGCGCAGTAGTTTTAGACGGCGTACGGTAAAATGGTCTGTACAGGTAAATGCGGCTCACCTGTTTCCTGTCAGCGTTTCCTAGCCTAATCGGTAAACATTTTCGGGTAACCATCTTGCATGAATATTGGACGTCTGAATGTCGCTCCATTGACAGCGGCATCATTTGTGCATATTCGCAGGGCTCTGTTTGTCTAACAATTAGTGGAGTTTACTTCCATAGTGGCACAAATTTGGCGAGATCTATTTGTTAGCCACGCCAAGTAACCATCTTACGCAGCCAGCGGTGAACTGAACCAACTGCACCCAGAATGTCCTATCAAGTAATTAGTTTAGTTTACAATGAAATTGAAAGTTCCGATTTGCATATGGTTTTATAAGATACACATAAGATGTCATCCACGTACTACTTATCTAGATTGCGTTAATGAGCAGCTGATCTCAGCTGTTCATGTTTCAATTCTACGTTGAAAATAGTCTTCAACAGGAGGCAAAATCATCCGAACAATCCTTTTGCCTATAAAGTTTTTGTTGAATATGGGTTGTAGTTCACTGATAAATAGATAATCTGGCTGTACAATTTGGATGTACGAATGTCTACAACATTACTTTAAGCATAAACACAGAGGTGGTTTATGATCTGTGTGGAAGGAATGCTGGCAACCAGATGTGAGAGTTTAAAGGGCAACGTGTTAACATTGGTCTATCTGACTTCATTCAAAAGGCTGGAACGATCGAATTGGCTTCACTTTGACAATATCCACCCGCCTGGCTCTGGTGTTTTAGGTAGCATTTTGACCAATGGACGTTGTATGAAGTACCACAAGTTTTAGACCAGTTTCAACGATGTCCTAGTCTTGTGAGTGTTAGATGGACCACATCGTCTGGCAATCATGTCCCCATTGAGGTGAATTCATGCGGACGTGCATGATTCAATGATTACTTTCTGTTTTAAATGTCGTAAGGAGATGTTTTATCTTCCTCAGAATCGTTCTTCTGAAACCTGCTCTGACTTTGGCGGGACGACGTTATGATAGTCTGCTTTGTTAATCAGAACAATGACCACACCCTCGCCCTGTTTCAAAAACAGAATATTATCGATTCGTCTTAATTTTTCCATCATTGGAAGATGCTACCTTACCCAGATTTGTCGTGAAATGCGAACTGCAATTCACGTACTGATAACATGGACAAAATGGAGTCGCGTCGTATCAAGTTTTTCAGAAGTGACTGACTGAAGGCTTTTATCTAAATATGAAAAATGTAATCAACTTTGAATCACACATCTAGGTTATTGTGTGATTAACTGTGCCTGCGTGTCTGTTTTGCTAAGTAGAGGAACCAAATTTGAAACTATTTCTAGTGAGGCTAAAAAAAATTGTCATACCAAAAAGGCGCATCCTGAAGACAGTTGTGTAACCTACTGTTTTCGTATGAGCTGAACGCTTCACACGCATACCTATGGAGAAGTTAGAAAAGACAGGATATTAATTTTAAAAAATCTCAGTGCAGAAAAACTGATGGCGGCTATTCGGAATAGACTGGACTTTAAAAACTCTGGAATTTGGCTGTATAATAAACAGCAACAGAAAAAGAATGCCCAAACTTGACGAACGCACTATCGCCTGGGCTATGAAACCACCCGCTAGGCTCATAGGTTTCGGAATTTGAAACAGTTATTCCGTCATCCCAGTGTATTATCGAAATCTACCAGACTGTCAGGAACTGACAGCCCCGACAAGATCTCCCAATCGGATCGCACTGGCAGCCAGCAACTCTACTTGTTAGCACTGAAATTGTGTGACTACCAAGTGTTTTTCTGTTGACTGGTCAGAAATTTGGTTAACTTGAAGTTCAATCTCACTCATATTTAATCGCAGTTTTCGCATTCAGACTGATTTTCTGGCGAGCCTCTTTCGGAAAGAAGCTGACTGGAAAGTTTATCTGAATGCGAAATCTGCGATCATATGTGAATGTTCAACTTGAAATAAGTGGATTGAGAATTTTGTAAATGTTCCTTCAGTTTACCGCAACAATCCCTTTTCTTGTCCTCAAGTTGAACAAGCAACGTTTGTTTTCATATTCGTTGACCTTTGGAAGTGTCAGAACATGCACTCACAAAGTTCCCAGTGCACAGACAGACCAACCGTGACAATCACTGTCTTATGGATGCATGATTGAGGGACCGTATGGGTCGTTAAAAAGCGTGAAGAAAAAACACGAAACGACTGACAAAGAGTAAGGCATTTTCTGGCTGGTTGAGTGTTCAACTAAAATGGCAGCTGAATCAATCAATCAATCAAACGAGGTCACACCCAAAAATTATTTTAATCACTCTACGCTGTTTGATGCTCAGACTACTGAAATTATATCGGAGTAACTGCTTCACAGAAAGAACATAGTCCCACTTGAAAATCGTACAAAAGGTTTCCAGATTCTGAGTTCAAAGGAAGTATATGGGTTAAAGCGGGGTTTCCAGGTTCAAAAATGGCATCATTACATGGCTTTATGTTAATGGTCACTTTTCTGGTGCTGAGTTTCCAAGCTGGTTGTGCTGAGATAGCAAATCAAAATCTTACCAATTACTAAGAAGGTTATGTTACTAATTTAGACAAGTAACTCCTTATCGTGCACTCCTCCAACCGCTACAAACGAAACAAGCATGGTGAATGTGTCTTTTTTACAGTCAACTGTGACTGACTGTTTGCATGCGATAATTTGGTCGTACCTAATGCGAGGTCCATGACGTAGTGATCAAAAGGTTGTCTTATGGTCGGGTGGGTGAAGTTCAAATTTTGGTAGTGATCAGGTTGACCAGGAGAAAAATCCAAGTACTGTGTTCTTTGTGTTAATTTTCTCAATGAAATACTACAAGAACACGAATAGTGTAACCATTTGTAAGTGCTGTTCTTCCTATAAAGTAACCAGTATATTCTGATTTATAAAATTAACATCACACACACTTCGCATATAAATCGGCACACCAAAAGAACGTTCTCAAGAAAACACATTTGATCCAAGTTACCCTAAGGCTGAAGACCGACTGTCGGTGACTAACATGGCCAACTTGATTATGATAGTGTTGGAGGATCTGCGCCACATTTGCACTGAAGTGTTTGTCCGTCGGCACTAACATGGGATTCGCTCCTTGTCAGGTAGGGCATATCAGTCCAGTGTGCATTATCCCAGTGTACGGGAATTTTTACTTCAAAAACGATGCCCTGCAGTTGGCTGCAAACAGTATCATAGGTAAATGATCATTGTTTGTTCGACAAAACTCTCAGGACCTGAACGCTCTATTCAAACAACGATTACCATACCACGTTCAACCCACTATGATATTTCAAACAAGTCGGTCCAAAGATTTTTGCTTACATATATATGGATCTCCCGATTTTAATGGTTAGAAGAAGCTCAGACACTGCCGGAAGTGTTATATCTTCTGCCTTCATGATAACGGCAATAGTTTCATGACATCCATCCCTCCACAAATCAATAGGTCATCAACCTAACTGTTCTATTCCTTTCTTGAGTACCTAAAGGCTCGGCATTCCCAATATGAAACCAGTAAGGCCGTAGGTGTGGACCTTACCAAGGTGGGGTGCCTGTCGGTTGTCCATTAAGGCCCAGTGAGTAGCCTGGTTGGTGCGCTCTTCTTAAGCTACTTAGTATCAGAGATTCTCGACACCTCCATCAGGTGTCACTTGAGTGGACTGGTGTGCATCTTCGGTTGAAATGTAAGCTCTGTTTTGTGTGTTTTGAAGCAGTCATGTTGCGCTCTGAGTCAATTCACATGCGCCTGAAAAGGCGCGAACATTTGAAAATAAATCCAATCTTGTTAGGAGGATTGGTAGATGTTTGGGCAATGTAAGCCAATAACCAAATATCAGGATCTGCACTTCACTTGAGAAGGATCACGACCAACGTTTGAATTAAATGCTTCTTTTTGGAAAGGCTCAGTCGGAACAGAAAATCAGGAATCAACTATCTGCGGTGTTGCACGTTCTAACTATCGAAAGTTACGCAGTTATCTCAAAAAGCCTACAACCCAAGTGAGGCCTAGGGACCATAATTTCAAGTAAACTTACAGGCTATGCTATAAAAGAACACATTTTCAGCACACGTAGTCAATTGAAACAAAGAAACTGTTAACTATGAAATGCATTGAACCACCTAACAGTATCTGAAGTTGTATTACTTGTCTCTCAGGGGTTAAACATTTGATAACGATTCGGTAGTGTAGTTACCTGATGGCTACCAAACTAAACAGCACCGAAACGACACTCTCAACAATCCGCTTATTCCAAACAGGTTAAGTTACACAACAAGATCATCCTCAACAGTGTGTATCTAGATCCAACTTCGAATGGCAATGCGAATCACGGAAGTGCCGATTGAACAAAGTTAAGGTATAATCTAACGCGAAATTCTGTTTGCTCAGAAGTTGGTTGAAAACTTATCGGTATGTTCAAATAAGCAGTCGAAATAGCAGAAATATAATCTTCGTAAATACGGCTCAAATTGAGCCATATTGTTGGTAGAATGAAAACGGAATCCAAAGATTATGATCAGCCGATTAACTAAATTTTAAGTTACCATTCAATTTAGTCTGTGGGCATTGCACCAGAGTATTATTTGTCAGCTTCATGTTTAAGCCTGAGCGTAAAATTTTAGGTTTTGCACTGACTTTTTTATGAGCACTATAAGTTACTGCCCTTTTATCTTCCGCGATTTTCACTATGGGATTGTGTATCAGACTGAAGCTGATTTAAACAGAAAATTCAGAAGCATCATTTATGATTTCCTTTACCAAAAATGCCGTTGAAAATCTTGAAAAATTACTCCTTTTTGACAACGCAAAGATAAAACTGGGAAAGGCTTATTTTTGTCGCATTATGATTAATCACATTTGATAAAGTCACAAAGTGGTTTACTTACTTTGAGGCATGATTCATTGCTTTGTCTACAACCTACCTCGTACTGGTGCTACACTTGAGTTCAGAGTGTTCAAATTCACTTCCTTCAAAATACCTTGATGTGTCAAACAGCATGTACTGGAAGAACTCACTATGACTCCACCAACTTAGTCTATGCTCAGACTCAACAGGTAACGAAAACATACCTGAGTTCGACCTATATGACCAAACATGCGTGAATAAATTCATTCATTCAATGTATTAATCAAAAAAGTAAACGTGTGAGCCTGTGGTTTAACACACCTACTTGTCTAGGCATGCAGATACAAGATCTTTATTACAGAGAAGAGGTGATTTCAATAGTTCCGAGACTTACCGGGCTAAGCCATACGGCATATGCACTATAAGTGAACCTGTGTCAGTAACTGCCAGTGCTGTCATATAGAGATACGGGGTGGCGTCAAATTTTCTGTGCTGGAAAACAATAACGTTGAGCGTGTTCAGTACTGTGCCAATCACACAGACAGCGGTTTGCACGACCAGTGAGCTCCACACTTCAGCTATATGCACATTGTAAACGGCGGTGACATTTGAAAGTGCTGTGAGAATTGACTGGGAGGAATTATTCATGACAATATTAGACAGTAACTACATGTATCTATTTCAGACAAGAACACATTACGAGTGACTCTTATCACGACGAATCTTTAGAAGTCGTACAGAACAACAGAGATGTAAAAATTGTACAACCACTTATTTGGAACACAATATGAGGGCAAACGTAGTCAAATTCTCATTGGCTATTATACGTCTAGTATGTGATTGGAGCGCAGTGAGGTATTTTTTTTATCAAAGGAAACGTGTTAATCCGGTTTCCTTTAAATAAGGAATAATGTGGGCGCCGAGTTTGAGGTAGTGAATATAAAAACTACATCGATTCGGCTACTAACTGCATCATGACTGCGATGTTTTGGTGCACGACTAATACTACTTAACGGACGAACAGCAATGAGTTCAAAATTAAAGATGGCTTTATACTTGTCCAGCAGAGCTGATCAAAGACGGTTGACTATTCGGTCAACATTGACTTCTGGATGCTGGTCGTAAATAAGAATGTCTGGTTTATGCCAGTTTTATTTGCAGACAATGCGCGGAGTTCGAAGAAGTCAACATAAGATTAGAACATCCGTTTCGCATGATTCTTATTAATAATGTTGCCTGATCAATCAAAGCACAGATCCCGGCAATGGCAAAGTTGTGCTCTGCTGATGAGCTTTGACCAAGGCAAAACTCGAATATAGTGTCCAAGTTCGGAATTAGTTGACTGTAAAATTGACCCTTACATATTAGTTTTACTAGCAGCAAAATTGAAGTGTCCATTTTTATTTCAATTTACTGCCACTCGGAAGTTCTGATAGACAATGAAAGTTGCAACCACTTGAAAACTGTTGTCAACTTACAGAAAACCAAACCTCCGATCGGCGTTTTATCATTCTGTATTCAAATCTATTGATCCCAGTCATCTAGATTACTTCCGTATTTTCAGTCTTTTAACCGTAGAACGCTACCGCCAAAGTTTTACAGACGATCCGTTAATAACAGTGGAGAAACAGACAAAATACGTCCCAACCAGACTCACCTTAAAGACACCACTGAATTGGTTGTGAGTAAAAAGACAAATGTCAATAACTTGGAGTATAGAAATAGTAAATGTGTAGTAGGACAGGGAGACGTGATGGAATTTTCCTGAACTCGAGCTTCATCTTAGGAATGACATTTGCCCTTCACTGTGAATCCTTAAAGAGCTGTCATTTATACCCAAACAAGGGCAAAGAATAAAGTGGGTTAATGCAAATCTAGCTAACCAAGTGTCGGAAATCTGCACACACACAAAATAAACAGAACTCAAAGTAGATAATAAAATACAAACTGTTGGTGTCCTCCAAACACACTTGATATACCCTGGGCTGTAAAGAGAGATATGCACTTTGACTTATCGATCACCAAAACTACTCAATACGTTCGTATCGACTTTTGTTCGGAAGCAGTTGACCGTTTCACAGCAAAAGATGAGTCATTCGGTTTTTATAAATTCTACCGCATATTCGACACAAAATGTGGTGTGTTCTTTGCTAAGATCAACTTAAGTCGATAAACACCATATTGTCATTTGTAGTGTGTCCGTCATTCCCACGTGTTAGGGTCTGTTTATAATGCCATGTTCTTCAAATTACCTGAACATGTTTCGAAAAATTCTCTTCTTGATGGACACAACAAAATGAACAAAGAAACGAGAAATTTCTCCCGTCTTGTGTGCTTCAATACGCGTGTATGCTCATCTGAACGCTGATTCCTAACGCTCCAATTATCGTACAAGTCGCTCATGGGAAAAAGCCAAGCCGGTCGAGTTATAGTTCCATTTATAAATTGTTTGCTTGAGTGACATTAATTACCTGAACGTTTTAGTTTTCAAACAATTATAAATTCATTTTTTTGGCCAGCAAAACTCAATTTTGACTTTAAAGTTTTATCGTTTTGTTTATTTCGGCAATTCTATTAGCTGCTCATTTTTTAGTTCCTTTGCACTGTTACCTGGCGTTTTGTTTAAATCCAGTACGAAAGTTGGTACCATTTCAATAAGTTAAACTCAAGTACCTAAAAGATTCAATTTTAGTTTTCACCATGAAATTACGTTTAGTCGAAAGCTGTGAGTTGTGCCAGGCGTTCTCAGGTATAGTCTAGTTTTCTACACTGGACACTCAAAAGTACTAAAGAACAGTCGAGCACTTAAGATTAACCTTGAGTCACAATGTCATAAACGAGTTGTGGTACTACTTTCAGTCGACACGGTAAACTACCTCCTGGTGATGCTATCAAGGCAGCGGCGTTCCACTCCTTGAATGGCAGAGTTAAGTAAACCAAGAGAGGGATTTCACCACTTTATATGATGTAAAGGCACTGGCTACAATAAGTCATGAAAAACGCACAATCGCCCTTGCCGCACATTCATAATTACATGAGAAACATGAGCGGAGTAATTCTGTACAGAATGTACCGATATGTAGAAATTTAATATTGGTTTGCCGGTGTATATTCCTATATATTGGCACAGGAAAGCATTTAGAGATTAGAGTTGATCCCGGTCGACAGTTAATACAAGCGATTCCACTGAACATAACAGTGAGAAACACACATGAAAATCAAGAGATTCTGTTGATCTAAGCCGGAGTCTGTCTCACTCGCCAAAAAAATTATTCCGTCATGCAACGACAGTCAACCCAGCAGTTGATCAGACACTACATCGTGAAAGGATAAGAAGTCTGCAATAGTTTTTTGAAAGTGAAAGGAACTCTACGAGGTAGAAAGCGGTCTCCCAAATAACTAAGCAGTTCTAGTCCGAGGTGTTTTCTGCTCTGCCACTTACGAATGTGCTCTTGAGATGCTTTCTGATTGATGTGATCGTTGGGGGAAAATATCTCACCTTTTTAGGTGCACGAAAACTCCGCTCCACTTTAGGACAGGCTACAGTCCGAACACCTGGGACGTATAAATACAGACGACTTGATAGATAATTTTCATCCCTTTCTATAAACAGAACTGCCCAGCTTAATTGTGCCGATCACGCGCCAGGCATGTTCATAGCGTGATCTGAGATCAGTTAGTGCCATTAACTTTGTTGCAGTGTTCGTACAAGAAATCTTCCCACCAACGGAACTCTCTCTCGCGCTTCCCCGATAGTTGGTCCACCTTTACATAACGTGATGGTTGCCTCAGAGCAACTGCAATACTGCGAAACTCATGTTCGTAATCTTCAAGATTGTGTGCAGACTCAACTGACGTGTTTAAGGCGTTCCATATTACCGCATTGTCCTGAACCAACAGACCCACTCGGACATTCTGTGAACTTATTTCCATATTGCTGATCCCTTCAGGCAAAACTAAGTGCACACATTAAAGCCTCTCTAAAACTACACCGCCGTGGTGGCGTGTTAAAGCAACAACTTATTCTAGAAATGAATCACCTATCATGATTAAACGGTGCTAACCACAGTGCACTTACAATTAAGGAATACACAGTTTGTGAGCCTCCTCTGCAGTGGCTCCGACTTCCTGATGAAATTAACCAGCAACAACATTGCATTTTGTCTTGTTGGACTAGACGTTTCGAGACTCTGTGTAAGGAAATCCATTTCATGGTAAGCAAAACTGGAGAGACCTATGTTTAACCGATTCCCAGTTCTGCTGAACGTGGCCGAAAATAACTTACGTGATCGTAACATTAGGGCAGTACGTCACCTTTAGCTGTTCCTATCTAACATCTTTTCACGGATCTTCGTTCGCGCCATTCCGGTACGATGTGGCTTTTTCTGAACATAGGTCTAGGATTCAGAAATTGGCCGATGTAATCGTGCAACCGTCTGTCATCATAACTGCGGTTAACCAAACGGATTCGTTTATAGTGTTTTTTGTGTGGACCGCACATGTTGGGCGATAAGTTTGGCATAAGCGCGTGGCAACGAAGCCGGCGATTATTATTCAATCAAATTTCTGTAGTCTTCCACTCGCTAAGAGTTCCAACGAAAGTTGGGTTACTCGATTTCCGGGTTCCATTCGTAATTGGCACCATTGCGTGGAGAACCTGGTACTAACTGTTGCTTCTTCCTGGAACACGTCTGATCATGAAAGAATGCTACGTTCTCGATATATGACTTTAATGCGATAGTGTATTTAAAGCCGATGAAAGTCACTTATGCTAAAAGTTATTTATGGTGTTCATTCCCGTTTGCATATTTTTAACACCTCTAACGAAGCATTTTTACTGGTTGACTCTATCTCTGTCTGCCCTTGCTACTCTGATTTTAGAGATAGATCACTTTCGCCGTGTCGAAAACGTCGCGATTGATCATCTTGAATGTCACAGTCCTTTTTTATCCATCTCACTTTTGTTTGTCTCTCTCTTCAACAGATGCCTGTGTGATTTGGGAAGCTGGAGCGAGCTCTGAGGGTATGGGTGCCAGGTTTTTCATGCATTGTGAACATCTGTTAAACAGCCCGCCTCCGAAACCAAAATGAGCGGGTGCAAGTTGTTGTAGACAGTTACTGTAAACATCAAGACAGTAACTCAACAGGATGCATTCCTGTTTTGCAAAACAGTACACTGGGTCGCGTTTAATAGAAGACAGGCTGTACAATATCCCCAAGTGGCGCTGGGCAGCCAACTATAAAAAACGGTAGTTATTCTGTTCACCAAAAAGATCTGCCTCATCCCCTAATCGTGCGGTTGTTATTGCTGTAATCGAATATCCATCGATTTTAGAGCACGTGTCTGTGAGCCCAAATGTGCATCTTTAATTTGTCTACGCTTTCTGGTGGGATGTCACTGTGAATTGTAAGCTACACTTAGTTCGTCACTCAAACTTTGTGGATGTGCCACGATGGAGCGTGTATTTTTATTCATCGAATCTACAGAACTCCTGAAGGAAAAACTGAAATTTCCGTATTACCTTACGGTACATATCTGCGTGGTTTCGGGGATGGTTTCTCAGTTTTCAAACGTGAACTATTGTGGTTTAGTGTATTACACAGTTTAGTATATATAGTTTATTAGCTCATGGACACCGTTATTAACACTGTCTACGTTGTTCCTTGTGGCCAACCGCTCCGGACTAAAACGTTTCGCATACGCTTTCGTAAACTAAGAACAAATTGGGCAAAGTAACCACACATATTTCCAATTGGTAAATTGTTCCAATCTGCTAGAAAAGATGCATCGATTGCCGAAAAAAGCATCATACGTAAAAATTACTCTTGAAATAGGCCCGATTTTTACTACAGTATTTGAAAGTTTGGTTCTACGCAATAGATGTGAAATTCTCTTCCATTAACGGCATCAGCATGATTAACAGTCTCATCCTTTATTCACTCATTTCACGACTGTCAGTTAGAAAATAAACCCATTTGGGCGTAAAACCGAATGGGTTTGTTACTTGTGCGCAATTCAGACCAGGTCATTTACTTAATTGCTTAAAAGACCCGCCTATTTTTTGATTGTATGCATTTTTTCCATTTCGATTTGAGCTTTCACTTTTTTAGCTAATCAGTTGGACATCTGTTTTCAAGCTGTTTTTTTCTTAAATATGATTTTTTTTTAGTTGGTAGTGAAAGCGGGACTTGCATCAAACTCATTCCATATCGACTGATTCCGCTTAAGGCTGAACAACTTTTCCTGACAATCACCTAGTAGATAAAAGACAATTTCCATGAGAAGAAGCGTCTTTGAGTATCAAGATCCGAACTGGTTGTTTGTCAATTCCCAGGGCATACATGGCTCAATTTCCAAACGTACATTTTGTTCACTTTGTTGACGGCATCATTATCATAGATTCGTTGATTAGTTCCATTCACTGCTTTTTGTATACTTTGTGTTCAGATAATTTGGTCAACTGATTGACGGCCACGCGTTCAAGTCTAATGGTTAAATCGGTTTTGTTTTTGAGTGTTTAGTCGAACTCTTTGGTTAGCTAAAGATTCTATGATAATTCGGTGGGCATGTCAATGGAATTTATACAGTTTATCTAAGAAACAAACTTTATATTTAACTGAGATGATACGCATTATGTAACATGTATTTACTACATTTTTCTGTGTTTCAGTTTACCGTAGGTTACAGTTTGTTGCACTATTCGTGCAGTGTACTTGAAGTTGGAATTTCCAGTTAGGGACTTCTATGAAATCTGCAGCGGAAATAAACACCACAAACAACAGAGGCGAAGTCGGCCTCAAGTGTGAAAACTATCACGGACATGCGCATTTTGGTGGCATAAGATTTAGCTACTGTTTGTTGTAACATGTAAAGTTTTGTGCACTTACGACTAAATTTGTATCTTACTAGGTTCAGTACTGATTCACACTCCTATTTATTCGGTTTTCTCAGTCACATTAAAAAACTGATGCGTACCGCTGGTCAGGTTGAAACGATATCATACATATTTTTGACTCTGATAATGTTCGTGATGTCCCTAACGTCCATAGAAATGATTGTTGGTAACCACTAACATCGAGATTTCTGATGTGATTTTTAAGTTGTCTAAAAGAATGCGGTCGATGTAGAAAACAAGATGATAACAGCAGCTTTAAAAAGAACATGCAAAACCTGGTTTGGTCCCTCTAGGTTGTTCATCTTGACATTTTCAGTCGCAAAAAGCCATCAAATGTAAGGTTTTTACTCGTAATTTCCCCAGTTCCGGCGTTCCATTCGCCAAACACGAGTATGATGAACGCAATTATTTTCAGTTCGTTGAATATGCCCGTTTGTTCGGTGTAGTAGTTTAATGGCAAGTAGTAATTTAAATGGAAATTATGGTTTTCGTATGCTGGACAGTAAACAACTTAAAATCAATTATAGCCAGTCAGCTGGAAGCTTGCGAATATTGGCCGTTAGGCACAGAACCGAAAATAGAAACCAGTAAGTCATTATTTAACAGCTTTGGAATGAGTAATCGAATTCGGACCCCATAGGCAGTTACAAGAAAACTTTTTTCAACTCTGTGAATAATCAGTAAACAAGTTGCAACTTGGAAATTAGAAAATTGTGCCGAGAAGTACGTGCTCAAACCTCCATAGACTACTGACTTCCATCCGTTCGGTGGTTATTATTTCACCGATTACAATTTCCATAGTTACAAAGATATTTTAATATCCAAGAACCAACACCATCAGGTCAGCGTGTTCGACCCACCGATATACTTATCACCTTTGTAATATCCACCTGTATTTGTAATTGTTCGTTTTTTTGCCAATGCAGAATAACGTCAATTTATTCATCAATCGTGCTAAATCTTTCACAATCGTTTAAAATTCAATGAACCTGAATAAAACGTTGAGATAACGCACAAAATGTGATGTTCTCTGGAGTAGTTCTTCATAACATCTGATCTCAGGTGAACATTTAACCAATTTTGTACATGTAGACAAAATCTTGCGAAGGAAAAGCTGCGGTTTCTGCGATTAACTAAATTTAAATGGAAATGAGAAACTCAAGATTAATGGCTATGCAGGTAGCCCCAGAGCCAGGACAAATTATTTCTGAACCCAAAAGGGGACTTCACTATTCAGTAGTCAGAAGTTTAATAAACTGGTAGACTGTTTTGGCTGTTTCCAAAAATCACAAAACGTGCCAAAATCTTTGACTCAGTTTCCTGTCTGGATTAAGTGCCTTGCTACTATCGTCGGCTTATGTAAACGCGTCTGGATTTACTATTTGTGGTTCCAGCCAGTCGCCAACGCACTCTGTGACACGAGTACCAGGTGTCGGTCCGTGATCCATATGTCACCCTCGATTTGGCCACATGAATGTTTCTATAAACAAACTGGTGTGACAGATGCTAAGTGTAGTGAAGCGAAGAGACTGAGAGTGCGGTGCTTCGTTGCACCACAGATATACTGGCATTTTTTCAGGTTCTGGATGCGATATGCTTTTGTTTACATATATTATAAGATCTAAACCCCAAATGCTTATTTTTCGACAGGTTGCTGAGGTTCCAAAGAACATTCAACCAGTTCTGTTTGCAGTGAATTCCCCTATGGTTTACCTTACACTTATGCTATAGAAAAGCGGTCAGAATGTTGTTCACAAGATACACAAAACTTGAATGCTCAAGAGAACCTAGTTCAGCTTTCGAGTTTAAACAATGTTATCCGAACCTAGAGCTAATTCAAAAGAAGAAAACAAATGACTATTTTGAATGCGGGGCAATCCACTATCAGGGCGAGCACACTGAAAAATTATTCGTAAGTAAACTGATACCCATTTGTAAACTAGCGGACAAAATGGCAGAGCGGTTTCCTCGAAAAAAAAGTAACGACAAGTGCTACCAAAGCGATCTGCGTTCAGTGTTCCCGTTTCTAGTAACTAATGCTCAATGTTTACAAAGAATCATCTAACACCAGCCGCTATATCCCTTCTCTATAAAATCATTCGAACAGTGAATCCGGTGTGCTCTCAGATCAACGCATTTCCGCCAATGTTATTATAATTAATAGATGTTACATCTCAACAACGGAGCAACTTTATTGAACAGCGCACCATCACCTTCTAAAAGACTCGAAAATAGTCAACTAAGATTGACACGATGAGTAAATTTGTGCTTTTGTGCTCACAATCATTGTTTAACTTATATTGGACAGGTGCTTAGTAACTCAAGTGAGCATACGTCAGTGAGATAAGTGTTTCGATCAATTCTGTCTGTGCCGCAGTACTACAAAGTTGCGGCACAAAGAACTCAACTGCACGTAAGTATTATAGCCCTGTGAAACTTGCCATATGACGCATGCTTGGGCTACTTGAAAAATAAAACTGGGTGCTGAGATCTAGTCAACTTGGCAATTTTCTCAAAGCACTCAGGAGAGTACGGCACAGTGCAATTTTAGAGGGCAAAGAGTGAGTACCAATACCTGGGAAGGGATAGTCGCAGACTAATTCACTTCGTCTGAACGGCATGAAAAGACAGTTCTTTGCTGGAGTTCGGCACTAGAGTGTTTCGAACGTTTCAATCGAAAATCCTTTGCTGGAATTAAGTCTCCTGGCTTACCTTCAACTTAAACTAAATGTTTGAGCTTCTAATCCGTAACAGATGAAGAATGGTATGAGAAAACACAACATACACTGAAAAAACAGGTATTAACGGTTGAGTTATTTCAAATGAAACACCTTAATGGATTGCACGTGTGTTCGTGGTGTTTGTGTTTTATCGCAAGAGAATCTAAGGCAGCAGCGTCGCTATCATCGTTTACTTGAAATGACCATTCCCATGGTAACTTGCTGAAGCCACATCAGATGAGCCGTTTTGCTGTCAGTAAGCGTTGATCAGGGCACCCACCGGTGTCTGTCTTACAGCTGTGATAAATTTCTGAATGTGGGCTCGAAACACGTATACACGCTTGTTCTGATCGATCACTTTTCCTGATCGCTAAAACCTGCTGGTCATACGTATAGGTCGTAGTTTAGTTTACTTTTGATATCCCGCCGTTCTTCTGTTCCCCTCCCCCTAATAGCTGTCGACAAATGCACTACTGAAACTGTCAAGGATCTCAGTGGGTTTTATAGGAACCGTTGTGAATTTTTCCTCCCATTCTTTTGCATCTCTTTGAACCAGAATAAGGTAAGCTTAGGCATCTTCTGTTTCATCCAGTTTTGAACCGTTTTATACACCTTTCGAAACTAAATATCGGTTGAGTGAAGCCATGATCACCCAGCTCTCTAAAGCAGAACTGACGGAGCGTATGCGACTTAACATTTGTAAATGCCTAATGTGAAGTCAACGGCGTAGTTCTTTGGTTAAACGAGAAAGCAAGCTAAGTACGAATACACAGTGTACAGTGGTCATGAATCAATTAGTTAGCAGGTTAAAGAATACCAGATTTAACGAAGCAACCAGTAGATTAAAATTGTAGTCAACCTTGCTTAGTTAAAATGAGGAATGAAGATTGTGCATGAATTGAGTCGTCCGCGTTAGCTACGGCCCTGGCAGAAAATTGATTAATGTTCTTTATTTACACCACTCCAGTCTGAAAAAGCGGATGTTGATCGCGTCGGCTGTAGACAGCAGACTTTATCATTTATCGCAAATGATGTAAAAACCAACAACTTTCACATTGTTTAGCGTAAGAACAACCTTCACTCAAAGTTCGTGGAATAAGTGAAGGTGGCTTACTGTATCTTGTAGGAGAAAACGGTCACCTAGACAACTCTACTACCCGCCGTTTGAAAAGGATCGGATGATCTCACCTAATCCCACTTCCGTTTTAAAAAGAATGTCTCCTTCACAGTCACCCTCTAAACAAGAAATATTCTGAAACACAATCCCGACTCAATGTATTTTCATTATTCCTCATTTGTCACACTTTACTCAGTCGACTTCCTCGGCAAATGTAATGCTATTACCGACTCGTATTCACCTGGCTCGATTGGTTTACTGTTCAATAGCTTATTGAATGCCCATCTCGGTTCGTTCACTAACAATGAACTCGAATCAACCAATTGAAATCAGTGCACCTTCTCATTTAATCAAAACACCAAAAATGAATTATTGAGAATATACTTGTTAACGGTTTGTGTTTTGTTGACCGAATGATTTTGATTTGTTGCATCTGCTGAAAAAATCTTCTCATGCATCCCCAGTTACAAACAGCTATGCAACATGTTTTGTGAATTACTGAGCTTTAAAACCACACGCAAATTAATTCACATGTCCAAACCGATATGCCATTACTAGTGGGTAGTTTTAACTTGGAACTTCGAAATACACTGTATGAATCATAAGCCTCAGACCTGTTGAAGATTTGAACATTCCATTCTGTTGTTAGGAAATGAAGGTTGCGAAGTTGACTGTTTAAACACAGTTGACACCTATGTGAAAGAATTGTTCAGCTATGTGGTACACGGTCAGTGCACTTCGGTTACTCTCAAATTCAACTTCGATGATTCAGTCAAAGCATGCTATTAATCCATCCTCCAAAGCAAAGCAGATGTGAGGAGAATTTTGTACATTTGAATGAAATCGGCAGAATACTAATAGAAGTCATAATCCCTCCCCCCCCAATTCAGTTCACCAATACTAAAAAAACTGGATTTTTGACGAGACACTTCCCATAATCTTTTTTGTCATATAGGCATAACATACGGTAGGCACAAAAACTCAAACCCTAGGGATGGCGCCTACACTAGTTATTCCCTGTGTGTCGGTTCGACGTAGCCGCCACAGTGTTGGCATGTCGCTCAGTCATACTGCCATCAAGTCGACCGGAATGGGTTATCCTGACACCCAGCTGTGAAATGATTCATGCTGTCGCCCAATGGTCCAGTCAGTCACACGGAACACAGCCGAGGCAACGCACAGTTACGATTTATTGCATAAGCACGAGAGACAAATTATGCCACTGAGTATTTACTGGTCACGCAAAAATTGGAAGGTCTTTTGGGTACAGAGCAAACTAGTTAACCGGGGTTTCTGTAAGCTGCTGTCAATGGAAACGTCAAATTAGTCACGTAGAGACCTAGTGACTGGCACAGAGGCTTATTGTCAATTATCAGTAAAAATGTGCGGAAGTCGGTTCACAAGTCACCAGTAACTGGCTCAGGAATGCCAAATATTGCGGCATTTGGTAAGGGAGTTGAACTGTTCGATTAAGGCATACTTCTGCACGAGTTATGCTTGGAATACCACAGAATCCATACTGTGTTACATAGCAAAAGTGACCAAGACAAACCAACAAGATTCCTTAGCGTTAGACACCCCTCAAATTTCCAAAGTAGCTTGTAACGTTTTTTTGTATTCACAAGCTGCTGGTGCCTTGTGTGCCACAAGTCCCGGGACTCCGAGTGAACCACAAGCTGACAAGCAAAGTGAGTGTCTTTGTATGAATATCAACAATATCGCCCATTTTTAACCACATGGTAAAAACATATGACACCTCCGAAGAAGAATTCTTTTTAATAGATCAGTCGGCACCCTTTGTAGAAACACATTTCATAAGAAAATACATCCGTACAGCTGGCTAATATTCATCAAGCTAATGCCAATATTGTTCATCCTAAGTTGATCCAGTAACATCCGGGAGATAAATTTTGATATCGATGTAATCAGTTTTTAGCAGTTTACGTATGCACATTAGCAGTAAATAGAATAGAAATGTAGCAAAATTAGTAGTCACTTCTTTTCAAAAATGATCCGATAACTTACGGATGGACTTGGAACGCTGCGTCACGTGGTGCCACTGTCTTGGTTGATTGAACTAGCTGCGCAACACTTGGTTCGCAGGAAACATTGGTCAGTGATTTGTGTTAAGACATATGTAGTGCGAATTGTTAGTGAAAGGGTATTTAAGATTAGTGGGTAGGTAACAATTAAAACGTCTAGTTCCTGTTTAAAATGAGTACACAACACAATGTATGCAACAGAGTTTAGTACATTGCAGTTTGATAAGGTGGTCTGCTTACATAGCAGTATAGTTCCAACATGAAAAAGCAGAACGTTAAGCAGAATAGGGTATAAAACAAATGTAACGAAAGAATTGGCATAAAGTAGAGAACTTTCGGTTCATAAGTACTAATCAATGTTAGAAAGAAAAATAGACGGAGTTAGCTGACATCGATCAGTCGGTTCGAACTCATACATATGCTCTATTTGAATGCCCACTCACCCAAAGTTATCATTAGATAAATCTGAGCACCAGGAGCCCACTTGAGCTATTTCGGAGGTCACTTAGTGATCGATCTATCGGTTTACTCAGCTCAACACATCCCACTTGAGCCACGATTTACAAAAACAAGCTTCACAAATCGTAGCCCAGTTAGTAATGTTCAACCCACTCGAGAGAATACTGTTTGTATCTCTGGTGTAAATCCGCGTGAAGTTCGAATATTCTGCAATTGTATCCCTTCCAAATCATCGAATCCTTGATAGGTTTACATATTGATTGAGTTACGACAGATCTGCCAGCGTACCCTAATGTTGTTGCAGGCAACAGGAAGAATGTTATGCTCAAATGTAATCGAGGAAAAGTCCCGTAATGTAAGGTGTTGGTGCTACAATTATCTTACTCGTTGACCTGTGATTAACCAGCCAACTAGAAGAAGTGTTTCGTTATTTGCCGGTTACTTGGATAATCGTTACCAAAATTGTTCGTCCAAATTGATGACCCGTGTAAGACTATGATACTTTCGTGCGAGAACAATACAACTCCATTGACGAATTCAAGTCGACTCATAGTTTAACCACTGCTGTTGTCAAGGTGATTTCACACTCTGATTCTGCTGTTGTCGATCTAGGCACGGTATTCTAGACATGATATTCAGACCAGGGAAGCAATGACAGATTCTCGTGATTCGTTCGAAACCTAAGTTATCTGGGAATGATTTTCATTTAGGGGAGGCCTCCGCTGTATAACAAAAGATGACGCTGAACTACTGTTTGTTCACGAGTTTGCAATGTGGGCACGTATTCGGTTCCGACACAGAGCTGGAAACCAAACTTTGTCCAAAAGTCTGCTACAACGAACGCCGATAAAGCTAGTCCAGTTGTATATAAAAAATTAGTAATCTCACACATGGAATGTGCTGAGGAAACCAAAATTCGATGTTTCGCGCCACCGTCACTTACATGTTCTACCCAAGTTGGTATGACTGTGCAAGCTGCAAGCAGCTGAATTAAAGGAAAATTGCTCGGTTTCAAGTTTAACCAGTGTTCAGAAAAAGTGTCGCATGAAAAACTTTCAGACACCTTCATTTTAGTGAATCGCGTTATGATGAAACTATACTAAATGATTCGCTCAGAAGTAAAAATTGGCGTGAATAAGCTAATTTGTTGCTCACTTGATGCGACAAAATCCATGGGAGCGGTTGTCAGCATGAATAGCCTGGATGACTGCATATTCAATCAAAAGGATGGAGTGGTTCTCACGTACATATTTGTTACTGTGATCGGTTAGTTTTTCTGCATATGTTTGTGGTTCAGTTCATCTTACAATTGGGATTATGAAGTATGCTTCACAAGTCTTCTAATAAGACACGTCAATGTCTAAAGTACTCTAGTACAAAACTTATGAAGAGATTTGAGTATCTAGTTAGTTCTGTGATCTGCTGCTACAACAAACTGCCAGATAAAGCAAACTGTTTTGTGGTCTTGATACCATTCTAACAGTACTTTCGGCGAGTAAAATGAACTCTCGTTAAAATATGGTTTTAATTTGATCCAAAGTCTTGTTATAATAGTTCTCACGCATTATGTGACACACGGAAACGTAATCCAGTGGAATATAATATATCGGCCGAGAGGTTTTGACGTGATAATTGGTAAGCATCTTCGGCACAACATGACGCACAACGTGACGTTTCTAAATAAACCATATCTACTTTCCCTGAGGCTATCAGTAACATGTTGGCTGATATCTAACCACTGGTTATTTTCTGGCCGTTATTGCCGGTCACCTGATAGACTTCACGCATGGCTTCATTGTGTGAAAGCTGCCGGGTAAACCGAAGTACCACGTTTAGAATAAATGACGGTAAGAACTAGTGCGGGACAGTGTCTTTTCATGTAGCTGAATCGGGGTTTCCATTGCAAGTTGTCTAGGGAAAGGCCAGCTGATTACACTGCCCTATTGAAAAAAGACGTTGTTTCCTTTTGACCAAAGAATGCTTATTTATATATAGTGTCTCTCTCGTAGTGGACTCTGCATAACTTCGGGATCGATCGGTAATGCATAATCGATAGGACCGTGTCTCACAGTCAACTGCAAGCGGAGGATCGATGTCATTGAAATAAATGGTTGACGCCAAGCAACCATTCACTCGACCGATGCAGGTATCGAGCTCGGGAACAGCAATGAAGACACTAGGTGAATAGAGTATTAAATGGGGATACAATAAACAAGATAAATATAACAAAACTCATTTGGGGGTCCTGATGGAAACTACAGACTATATGGAGCCAGCAGGCATAATACTGCATGATTTCAATTGAAACTCAATCAGTGTAAAGAACGCAATCTAAAATACTGTATGAGTCCAACTAAAGGATTCCTTATTCACGAGAAGAAAGGAGTATGCATAAGGACGCCTTACATATAGATTTCATAAATGACCCGACTCTAACCAGTCACTCAATATGGTGACAAAGCAAGTCTAGTCGACTGTTTGATATCCAACACCAAATTTTCACATTTCTGATTACAAAAGTGTCATCTAAACTTGATAGGGATATAATGTGAGGTAAAAATAAGAAGGAGAGAAGATTGCACTTTGTAGAACACCAAAACCAATGATAAGCGGTAATGAAGCTTGAGCACCGAATGGAGTAACTTGGCTTTCTTGCTTAAACAAGTCTCAATGGTTGAAGGTTAAATTCCAAATTCTTTCATACATCAAAACATCGTGTCTCTGTTAACGTCTCCACACTCATCACTGTAGTCTAAGAAATCTACGCGGACTATTCGTACACTTTCACCATGTGATGACAGACTGGAATCAGCTACACAGGTGATACCATCCAAGGTTGAGCTTGAATGACAGTATTCTGTGACTAGAGTCTGTGGTGGTCAATTTGGTTTTCATGCGAATAGGTTTTTAAGACATTCTGGCTTGCCAGGTGGGCACTAGGTCATACATAGTTCGGTCATTATTTTATTAAGATGTGGTGTGGTCTGTGCAGTCCCTCAGCAGTTAGCAACTTTCCTCTTTCGAAAAGCTGACTAAATAACTCAGCTAGGGCCTGGTATGAATCTTCTGAACATTCGTTAAGAACTACCGGTGAGTAGCCGTTGTGTCCGCTTGTTTTGCTGGATCTCGACAAGATGGGTTCCCTGAAAACAGCTGAGGTCCACAATGAAGTAGATGAATCTGTAGAAAGAGACTCTGTAACAGCTGACAGAAGGGTATTCGTTATACTGTTAAAATTAAGACTGTGTTCTTCGGAGTCAGAAAGTGATATTTTGGAATGCGTTTGCAATCCCTTCGGCTTTTTACGATTTGTCAAATCTCCCGGAAGCGTTTTGTTGGTGAGCAACTAATTCAAACTTCTACTCAGATCTGGCGGACTGTGAAATGCATTTGTCTGACAACTAATCACTCGATTAATAAACTATTTCCTACTACCCACAAAACGTTCGAGACAAGAGTAAGTAAATTTGTCCTTATGAATAAAGATTGTTGCACGAAGATAGTGAACCTGGAGGCAGAAAATTTGGTTGGCTAGTCAACTGGTTACAGCAGATTGACTAGTCACCGTGAATAGGTAAGTTCATATGAGATCAGGACATAATTTCTCTGGATCCATTGTCGATGTCGAGAAGACACTGCAGAAATCTAAGTCTGCTATCTCCGCAACTGGTGAAGAGCGTGTGACGTGTATTACTGTAAGCCGGAGAAGAGAGCTTTCCCGTACAGCGCTCACAGTTAACATGTGCGACTCGCATGTTGATGTGAACAACTGCATGTTATAAAAAAGGGGTTAAACCGAGATGGACGTTCAGAGGTGTACTACACGTCACAGTGCTGTAAAATCAGAGGGTAGTAAGATAGGTGGTACTAGATCGGATGAAACTGCAGTTTGCAGTGCACGATGAAGTGCCAACAACATCCAACGGAACTACTGGAAAGCCCTCCATAAAACTGTCAGTCTGTCACCAGACAGCTTGTAGATAAATCAGCGTTACAAATCACAACAAAAGGAAAACCACTGAGGAATTTGGGCTTGCATTGAACAATTAAGGAGTTTGCGTTGACATTCGAAAGAGTAAACAAAACGCGTACGGACGTGCATCGTGTGTGGTAACACTTCCACCACTTCTTCCGTAACACGCAAGACAATTCACAGAGTATCAAGTGAAACCTTGAATTTGAACGACTCCATCCTGGATGCCTTCGTGCGATCAAGTTCCTTGTAACATCCAAGTCGGTATATTCGCAAAATTGGTTAATACTGTTCACCCCATGTTTATTAGAGAGTAAGGGAGGTACGTTTCTGTTTGATATCAAATAATTACTCTTTGAAACAACCTCCGGTATCCAAATCTCATCTGAGCTAGTCGCCAGTACGTGGGGCGATTCCCGTGTGACCCTCTCACTCGTGCTTTTCTTGTGTTTCACCTAGAAACCGCGATTATACGTTGCCGCGGCAATGTTCTCTGTTATCGATTGGATTAGTAAACGAAAGTGTGTATCGTTTCATAGCGAGCATCAGATGAACCGGCACATATGGGTACACATTGAATAATGCGTATGTCACTGTCACCGCTTGAAGTTGACTTGCGATACACAATACATATGATGTGAGGAGCTACCGGTCAGTGTATAAATACAGTGTTTCCTTCCACGCATCTCTTGACGATTCAAGCTAGCATAAGTAAACAAATAATATCCCAAGTTGGCCCACGTGACAACCGGCCCACAGGGTTTGGTTTCTGCTATGGGACGTACAGATTATTTTACAAAAGTGGCACATGTTACAGTGCGTATATAACAGCAAGTTTATCTTTAAACCTTTCGAAGGTGATAAAATGTAATAGAGTATACCACGTGCATTCTTGGAGGTATGAATGTAAAATGGCTCAGTTAAGAACATGCAATTTTTTCATGTAGATCTGGTATGTGTTTCAATGTGACTTCCCTTTTGTGCATGTAAACTGATGTCAAGATCCAAAACGTTTACTGTTCCATGTAAGTATCCCGTAGATTGTGTACTCCGGCATGCTATCCACTCAACATTGAGACTATCCACCATCATCTGAGCCACTTCATATGATGGTAAGCAGTATAAAGGCAGATGTTGCAGCTAGCTCCGTCCCTTAAGTCTGAGTACACCGTCCAACTTAGGGGGGGGCTGTTGAAGGAAAATGAATCACTAGTGTAGGTGAAGGTCACTGACTGACAACAGCCAACAAATTAACATAGACGTACTCCCTATACATTTAACTGAGCTGATCCAAAGGCCTACATTAGCAAGCTACGAACACTGTCGAGGTCACCGTCATTCGATTGTTTTACCGAAATCCTACAGAAAAAGAAATTATGTTCAATCGTTCTGACTGCCATGGTCAATACCTAGCTCATCCGATCGACACGCAAGCAGTTTACACTCTGCTGGCACAAAGGCGTGAGGTGATAGTATGAAATTTAGCCAGCGCTAAACCACTGGTTTCACTGTTGTTACCAGTAACACCTTGACGAAATTCTGTCGAAAATACGTTTGCTACACCTCATTTTCTGACTTACTGACGAAGTTTGAGCTACTCCTAAACGTGTCACCCGAATCAAATACCCGAATTGGATGATGCAGTGCATTCACGATTATTTTCTGGTTTTGATAAAAAACAAGATTTCTATGACCCATTCCAAGTCTTCTCGGTTTTGGTGGATTTGATTAAAAGTACGGTGAGAATACCACTCAAAGCGTTACAGCACCGAACACCGTTAGAAAATTTAACCCGAAAGCCTACTTTGGTTTCCCAAAAACTCTCAGTCTTTATATGCATAATTCCCGACCTATACTGCTACCTTGACGTGGTGGTCGGGCTTGTGTACTGTTTTGATCCGGCGGGCTATGCTGACTAGGACTCCGGTCCTTCCAGGTGCAACCTTGTCAGACAGGCCAAAGGGGAGCAGTCAGACGAAAAGCAGTTACACTCAT
>QNGE01002999.1:0-50686 GCA_008508345.1 Paragonimus westermani | reverse complement strand
CAAACCAGACGGTAAGAGAAGTACAAAAGCGAAATTCTTGGTCACTTCAGAAAAAGGAGTTTTCTATTCGGCTTAGGGTTTCGAAATATGGTCCCACTACAACGGTGTCCCTTAGTGAAATCGCCAATTTACTCGGAACATGAAATTTTTCTTTGAAAATATACTACTTACGAACGGTCAGGTTAGAAATTACCAACAAAATTAGCACATCCCCAAAGGTAACACTTTACCAGTACCGCGCGTTGCAGCACTTTGAGTGTTTAATTGTACCTACGGTTTAATTACAATTGAAATGTAATTTGGATCATCCAGGGCGACCTGTAGGTTTCTACATTGGGTAGTTATCCAGGACTGAGAGTAACCAACATTTTTGAAGACTTTCTACCACAATTATCCGCTGCATTAACCTTGTTAATGATGAATAAACCACCTTTTGTTTGTTCTTGGTTCCATCCTTATAAAACTGTAATTCAGGCAACACAGAAATAAGTCATTAACACACGAAGGTTGCGTCCCGTTTCTCGGTCAACCTTAGGTATAAGGGATCGAAATATTAGAACCCTTTTTATACACCTTCCCCTAAAACTCACTTTAGCGGTTTGTCCCTCTTAAGGACTTACATGTATTTTAGTGTGCGTTTTGCAACACAGTGTCATTTATTCAGTGATTATACCACCTGAACAGGATATCGAGGTGGCCGTTATTTTTAAGTCGTTCTTAAAAATCGGAATGTGCATCAACTGCTTCAGCCAGGGGGAATTGGAATCCTATTCCATGAGCAAACAGGCGAAACTTCTGCATTATCCAACTCTCATGTTCGCCATGTTACGACGACCCGATGCCATTTTTATGTATCTCGTTATGAATTTATTGTGACTCGATATTTTCTTAGATGTCTCAAGGGGTTTCACTGAGTCTGCTTCATATCGTTCGGAGGAGATCAAGGTAGCGAGGCTGGTATGCATGTGGGTAGGCTGATAAAAAAAGAGCTGGTTTACCGCACTAAGTGGAAATACATGTGCACGAGAGGTTCGAATAACCAACGAAGCCGACAGGCCCGGGCTCAGTTGATGGGCTGGCCGTGACACAGGCTAACACTACCCTGTCTGCGCATTCATCATTCGGACAGTATACGGTACACAATGAGCGCGAAGGCGTGGCCGCACGCCACAGTAGTCGAGATAGGGGCAGACAGATATTTTTACCGGGTGTCAGCACATCCCCCAAACTGGTCGCTTCTGTTCGTGTGTCCGAAGTTACATTTTTCGGTGGAAAACTGTTGTAAAACTTGGCTTTCGCATTGCCAATAAAACAGTCTAGCTCATCAGGCAAACTAACTCGTGTATCTCAATAACATTTTGTTAACAAGACCTAGAACTAACTCCTGATCCGTTTAACTTTGATGAACAAACTGCCAAATGCACCGAGACGTCCCCGTATTGTGCTGTCATTGTGGATCAGCTGCCGAAGACGAGCTTCTACGCGGTCATCCGGATGTACTGACGTGTGAGATCAAATCTTCCCAGTTGCGCAAGTTCTGATCTGTGTTTCAGGTTCGTGTCTGTCCCCACGTTCATAGGTCTATGATAGTTAAACCGCTCGCTGACAGTCGGCTAGCAAACCGAGTACCATGTCTAAGAGCAGCCGTGGGATATTTAGAAGAGAAACAAATGAACACGTGGAAAACTTTTGAGTGCAATTTTCCATATGACAAAGTAGACGATCAGTAAGCGGTGAGGACAAGTGATGAACAATTTTTAGCCGAAATCTTCTGTGATCGTGGCTGAAAGTATATGTGCCCCATGACACCACTGACAAATAACCGCAAGAGAAAGCGATGGCGGTCATGGAACTGAGTCGGGGGAGTCGCCAGTTCCCCGAAAATATTGTGCGACAAAGACCAACAAAGTACACTTGCGTGTGACCTTCATAGTTGGCACGGCCATCCGCCACTTCGTCCTTCAACCCTTGTGACAAATCTCTGGCATCCCACCTACGCGCCTCCACGCTCACATGCCTACATCCCGCCTACGTGTATCGCTGTACTGTTCGGCTCATCATTTGGTCCGCCTTTAATTGGTCTTCCTATTGGCCACAAACCCTTCAAATATGGTTTGGTTTGTGACCGTGTTGTATTCGGATTGAGTGACACAAAGGAGCTCTGTCCTAAGGCCAGTCTTCTCTCTGTGTTCGTGCGTCAGCCTTGGGTGGTTGGGTTGGCCGGGAATTCTAGAACTAGTCGTGCATATTCCGTAGTCCGTTTTTCGTTACCGTTGACTACCGTTCCGTTATACGTTAGCCTAGAAAACACGATTTGTCGCCGGAGCCATGGCGACATGCGACTTTCATTAAATGTATTCTAAGTACCAGTGCAAATTATCAAGCTTGACTAATTTCACGATGGAAGCGAGTTGGTGTTAATCTTGTACAGTGGGTTCTGCCTTGCAAACCACGACAGCATTTTCGAAGGTTACGACGATTAACACTAGTTGTCGGTATTAAATTTAACAGGAGGTGTGTGGAGTTCAACTAACCAGTATGACAAATAGATGGACTCAAAGTTACGGGTGATCTTCCTTGTAAGTTTCCTAAGCATGATTGACACTTGAGGTGCACGAAACAGTCGTTCTAAGAGGCTAAGAATGTGGTGATGACAGTACGCCTTCAGAATAGCGTGAAACAAGTTTTTATCATAATAGCCTTATGTTACATTTCGACATGGATTTACAAGCGACACTGCATACATAATTTGTCATTATGACTACGTGAGAAATAAGTGACAGGGTACAATGTCATTTTGGATGGCAATAGGCTTCAAAGGTACCACACCCAAAACGTGACCCCAAAAACCGTGTAGATTAACACCATATGGAAGACAAAATTGGAAATATGAAAGCCAGTTACGATCTATGTTTGATTGGATTCTTCCATACATATCCCTTGTCTAATACTAGTAATCAGTGGATGATTTTTAGTTAAAATGAACCGTACGTCAACCGTGTAGCCCACTGACTGATACTCTCTCGTACTCACTCATAAGATTTCAGTGTCCATACTTCTTTCGATTTGTCACAGTGCGGGATGTCCTTATCTGATATAGTTAGCATATTACGTCTTGCCTCTTTTTAAAGCATTGTTTCATTATTAGTCTAGATGGCATACATCTACGCCGTTCATCTGGAGTGGATTGTCTAGCCTGATTTACCTATACCAACATGGCCATACAGTGAGCTGGTACAAGCCTGAACACGATTTGTCACCAGTTTTCTCGGCGGTCGTCAGGCCGTCTCTTCTGAGCCTACAGGGACAGGACTTAACGGACTTACCCGACCGTTTGGATGATGATGGAAGCCTAAGGGTATCAACAGACGCTCGACAGAGGAGTGGTCTCCATGCCAGATGTGTCTGCACCCGGTACGAACCTATGTGCCCAACGTAAGCCTCATCCTTCAGCGATGCCGTGTGTGCATACGAGACAACTTTAATGAGGACCAGTCTAGTAACTGGATACAGTTAGCGTGGTTTATCCTTTACTTCTGTTGCACACATGTTCTTCCACTTCGTAGGAATCAACCAGTGAAATATCCAATAGTCCGCTGGTGTGTTCAACAACCGTGCGATCTCCTATGACAATATACGACATACAATAGACCCGGAGAAACCTATTGCGACATATTCAGCTGAAAATGAGCTAGTCAAATTAGATACCGAAATATACAAAGATGATATCAGATCGTCATGAACTAACAACTTGGCACGAGCTCTTTACAGCAAGAATATTGTTGAAGTGTTAACTACGTTTCATAAAAGCAGCTGAAGACAGAAAACTTTTTAAAGTGAAACCTACCCACAACCATAAAATCAACAAATTACTCATTGTGGAGTACAAGTTCAAATCCACCAATTTTCCTGTAAAGATGAGTGAGGATTAACTACGGATAATTCTCTCAGTTAATTCTGGTAATTAGATGCTCATCTATCAACGTTTATGTATATAACGCCCCTGGTCTCTTCCATAGGCACTTCTCGTACGAAACCGAAGATTAAAACAATTTGTTCTCTTGAGAATTCTCAACGAAACAGCTAGAACATTCTCAGTGTTCTGAATGTTTCGTTTTAACCGGAAAACTGTTGCACCGTTTTCTCAGTAATGATGTTGGTGTTATCATAATTATGCTTTTCGGTTGATGCTTATGGTTACCTTCCGTATGCGCACACATTGGTCTGACCTTGTGAAAACATCTGTTCTTACAAATTCCACACACAATTTTCTCCCGGCCAGTCGTGCACTAAGTTAGCTGTAATAGGTCGTTTTCTTGCCATCCGATGTCTGTACAGTTTCCACTACCCACTGAAACTTATCAACTAAAATAAAGTGGTATTCAAATCCGTTCAAGCGTTAAAATCACCAACTGAGTCAAACTGAACCAAAAATAGGACGTGCTTTTCTGTTTGTTTGATTGTTAGAATGATTGTTTTAAGAGCACAATATTGAATGCAAAGTGAAAGCCACAGTATCTGGACACTGAAATTGTCCTTTGTCCCCCAACATGTAATCACACGCAAGAACGGTCCCAGCGTTAATTAACTACACGATAAATGCAGTGGACCTGCGCGAAACTGCAGGCTCGTGTCCAGAATATGGTACGCAAACGATGTCAGTGAATGGTTCTGTTGACACACAAAAATAACTGTTTCTCTTCATGCCACTTATAAAACTCTACGAACGTTTCTATCCATGAACTAAAACTATAAGTGAATGCTTTATTTTACTTGAAACGCTGGATAAATTGATTGGTAACGGTCTAAATCGAAAATATTCTAACTTGCACTGGTTAGCATTTTTTTCAAATGGTAAAAAAAATCAGTCACGTCCTCTTGAAGAATGTTTCAACCTCAGCATTTTTTTATGGCGTGGTTAGTCGAAGGCAGTAATAGAACAGACAAAGTGGCTACGTTGCAGATTAAACAGAGACACTTCAGCTATAGTATTCGAGTGCCGATAATTAGGTCTAGAAACATTCGTCTGTCTCAAAAAGGACCACGGACATCAACTTTCACCGCTATACGAATTACACGTACAAATTAATCGCACTTTTTTGAGACATCAATTATACAATATTATTATTATTAGGAAGAGAGAAGAATTTAGTCCGAACATACTGTAGAGAAGGAGATTTAAATCAATACATACCGCTTAAAAACGTCTGTCCGGAATAGCTTCTTATCTGTTACACGGTAAGCAGGATAAAAACTGAGCTAATCGAACGCAGCAGTCAAAATATCTGTCTATGTTTTGTCGACTCTTAAAGATAACAGATTTTTCACAACATAAACATAACCCTCAGTAAGGTGTATTGTGTGACTAAATTACACGTTCGGCTTAATTCCACACTTGCCTAACGCCTCCTATGAAAAGACACACTGGAGCCCAGCCATCCGGTTAATTCCACAGAACGACTCCCTTCATTCTATCAGGCCAGCACCGTGCAACCGAAACAAGTCAAATGTTGCATGTTAACGGTTACACTGGTCACTGGCGCTTGTCCATATATTCTCTTACCACACCATCGTTGTTTTGTCAATTCAATGAGGTTTACATGGCGCTGCGTTCATTTCCGGAACTAACAATTGGCACATTTTCGACTACTATCCTGGAAGTGAATCTTAATTGTCCAGCCGACTGCCTACCTGTCGGTTAACTGGATCTTAATAGATGTTTCTTCTGATACTGGTGACAACTCTCTTAATCTATTAAAAAAATCCAACAGATTACGGGGCTGCGGATGTTCGGTTTGATTCAACATGCCGTGTTGGTGCATGTTATCATCAGATTTATACGGCCATCTTAACGAACTTGCTGTTTTTTCTGCCCACGTACCTCTTATCTGCTGACAGTGATCGAATCAGAAACTTCCGAATCAGACTGAAATTTCCAGTAGGCCTTGAGGGAAATTCGCCTAGACTAAACTTCGAACACATAAAACAAAAACTTTCGTGAAAGAAACAGCTCATTATCTGACACATTTGGTTCCAGGCTGAGCGCTATTGAGCCTACCGGATGGGTGATCAAAAACTCTCAGGACGTTCGTTCATTCACTGGAAATTGCACCACTGTCAATTGATTAAATGTTTATGCTAACTCCCGTCAACCGAGCTAATTGAAATGGGATAACACTAGTTTGGGTTGTTTAGAATAGTCGCGTAACACGTTTTGGAAGTGTGTTTCCCAGAAATGAAACAGAATTTGTACTTATGAAAGTATGCATTTGGTGAGCTGACCTTTAGAAACCATGTATATATACATATATATATGTAACTATATAATTGCTTTTACAGAATTGCCTCAATACCTTCCGACTCTCCATTCCTGAAGTGTGCGCCCGACTTCAGTGATGAACTGTCCACAATTTTGGTACCAGTATAACATGGTGCTAGAGCTCACATCATTTGCACATAGCACGCTTGCGTTAATCGCAATGATAGCAGTGTGACGTGGATGTATAAACAGCACCAGACACGGACGCGCCTTATCTACATCCGTCTAACCCCCACTTAACGGGCAAAGGATTAGACCAATCAGGTCATATGTATCACAAATTGACCTAACCATGACAAAACCTCAAGTGACGACTGTGCTTTTGTTAATGTGATTTCGATTACAACACTCCTGAGGAAGGCCACCCGAGGTGGTTGAAACGTAGAGTATTACAACTTACTCTTAACGTTGTGTTATTCTCCATCTGTTTATCAGTAACAACACTGGCGTGCTTTCACAAATAACTTCAATTAACACGGTTTTGCATTCTGCTTGGCCTAGAAATTACAGTTACCCAGGACGTTTGCAACTTTGCAAGTTAACTGCGTTTTAGATTAGTACCAATCAAATGGTTGGACTATGCTTTGCCCAGTTTTGGTAGTTCTCCGGTAAACCGAATTGGCGGTTTTTTTATTTAAATACTGTCGTTAATTATTGAACCTATTGTCTCAATATTAGTACCAATAATAACAATATTATCATTAATGAGGATTTATATTTCCGAACGTACCTATCAGACACACCAGCAAGCGTTCTTAAAAGTAGATCTACCAAATTTCGAAAACTTCACTCATCCACGGTGCTTTTGACGGAGTATATTTTATTCATCAACGTATTCATTCAGCGTGTACGAACATGATTCCCTCGGTTTTTCCGAGTGATGCTGGATGTGGTTAGCAATGTAATTTTCTTCCAACAACCAAATGGTTTTCTCTATCAACAGAAATGCCTATCACACCGAGAGCTAACCCGTTCATGAACCACTTTTGTGGTCGAAATCTAGAATACAATCGAACCCGGAGGGTTTCCTTTCATGAAATGTTTTCAGACTAAATGTCAACCACTATCCAATTTATGCAGTTTGTCTGTCAAATGCCGCAAAATTACTGATCTCTGAAAGGCATCACGCGCCCAAACGATCACTTAAATTTGGAATGAGTCGAAGTTTTCGTGGTTTCATACAAGTCTGTAGCGTTAAAAATGGTGCCCAAAAAGCTAGTTATTCCGATATTGAAAAAACTGCATTGAACATCAAGGATTCAACTTAATTTGTTATTTGTGAGTGTAGTGATGTAGTTGACAGCTCGGGCAGGTGTCAGTTTTCTTCGGTTTCAATTGAACCTAGAATTCAACTTGCAAAAGTCTTAACACCGAACGAGTTGACGTCAGTAGTTCGTACAAATTTGAGCTTTGTGGTTTCTATCGTTTATCACGATTCCACCCATACATTTCTATCCAGCTCAGTCCGGTCTGTCATTGCCTAGAGGAAATTCTATCAGTACCCCCAGGATTCCTTAAAAAGCGATTACACTGGACAGCACAGATAGGGAAAATGTCACTTCATATTCCCAACAAAATTGGTAATATGTCCCCTACCGTCGAATATCGTAGTCAATGGTGTGCCAGTCGTAAAGAATTTATTCCCTCCAATTGTCAAACTTCCTCAATGTTGACGAAGAACTTTCACGATCTTTAGATTACACTTAGTTCCTCGTGTTTGTCCCCATTTCATGAACCATCCATGTTGTTTCAACCGTGCAGAAAACGTAGAGTTTCACAACGACGTTTCTACGTCACTTCTGTCTACGGCCTAGTGTGATAGCTTTGCGGGACTGTGAATTTGATAACAATGTTGCTCTCTATTTTTCATTGCATCTAAATACATCAACATCTTGTTTTTATTAACCATAAGCAGTCATTACAGTGAGCTTACTACTGGCTATCTAGCCCTTCAAGTAAAGGAAGGATAGAGCTTTTGGACGTATTCAGGGATTTAGTACAACGTTAACGATGTGATTGCTTTGCGTTAATGACATTTGACCACAACTAAAAGGATATGTGCATCGCCAAATGCATGCAACCGTTTCCGCCCACAAAATCGGTAGACTTCTCAGTATATTTTCCCCTTTTGGATGTAGTTTTCATTTGTGTGTTCCAAGTTTGCTACTGATTTACTCCACAGTTTTGTTGAGTCCTTAAATCAACAAACATGTTGCTTTGGCATCATCTTATAATTCTTCAGAATGCGGACATTTTTATCTTCAAACTTCATTAATTCGGGGTTCAAGGCAATCAGTATTGTACAATAAACTACATTCAGACACGAGTATTTACCTGAAAATGTAAAGTCACACTCATTTTATAGTTCACAAACAGCTCAATTTCTCCGAAAGTAAGGTTTTTGTGTGCTAAATGATCACTAATTTCATTCAATAGACTGATGTCCATCCACGAATTTTAGTGTGACGTTTATTGTAACCGAAGTTCAATAAATCAATTTGAAGATTGAATTCGTTTTCTTTCGTATCATCAGGCTGGTCTACTGGTCATTCAGTGTTGTATGACTGAGTCAACTGAACACTAACGAAATGGTGTGGTGCGGCTTTCATCAAGCGGCACGCTACTTTTTACAATGCTTACGGGGCTACATTGCTCCTGGGAAAACTGCGACACTTCAAGGCTGTAACCAAACACAGTATGCAAAGCCTTAGCATCATTTTTATTGCTAAGGCGTGCTCATGAATCTCTTCCGGTATGCCATGATTCATCGGTCCCATTTTGCCTCTCTATAGGCCGGCAGTCTTACCTTAGTTGCTGAGGTCAACGCTTGTCTGATTGGTCCTGACGACTTTAGCCCAGCAATGAACTGCGATCTGCAATCAATCCGCCCCCACGGATTCTTACGCTTTATGGTTTAACCAGCCGAGAAAAACACTGGATCTGCAAATCATGAGATAAATTAGAAGGGGATTATTCATACTGTGCACATCAATCATATCTTATTTAGATAACACGTGTACGTGTACACCAGTTGTTTTTATGTGAGCACCCGCAGAGTAAATAGAGTAGAGTCGGAGATTCCGTCATCTGGCGAGTGCTTTGGTTTTGGTTTAAAGATCGTTTACCGTGAGGCTGTTGAATCTACACACTGTGCAGTTTGTTGCAGATGGTCACTGGTTCCTCTTGTCGGATTACTGAGCCACTCGAGCAGATATTCTTGGACGTGTATGACCGCACACTTCTTCAGTCTACCGACGCACTTGCAACCGCAAACAGGAATAAGTGACAAGAACGTTCGAGTTGACATCTTTATCCAATTATTTCAGTTTCAGCTGCACTTGTTCGTTGACTGCATACAGATCTCCCATATTCGATCATTTTGACCAGTGAAGTCAAATTCCACAGGTTGTTTGAGGAATTTCATTCGGCATTAAGTCTCGTTGCTTCATTCCACCGTCCGCAAGTGTTTGCCAAGATGAGCCTTGTGCTTATCGTCTAATTCGACCTCCTAGAAATTGGCACCTTTTACTCAGACTATTTAGTGTTTACAGCAGCCAATAAACGAGTGTGTTGGTGTCACGTATGGCATTTAGTATTTTTCACGCACACTAGAAACAGCCACTTTTCCATATATAAGATATTAGTAGCAAATTCACGCTGACCATGACAGCTGGCCTCTAAAAATTTCATCAATATGGCGGTCACGAACTGCATCAAGCGGTGATTTAGAATAATCCAAGAGCTCATGTGAATGTGACACAATAACACACAATGCTACCAGGAACTTCGAATAAAAACGGTCCATGGATTGTTTAAGTGGCAAACTCTCCGTAAAATCGCGCCTCCTCCAGTTCACACCTATTCAGTATATTAAATTCCGAAGCAACATGTACAACATTAATACCTAACTCTAACTGTGACCAGCCATGTTACTCTGATGTTACTAGCAAGTAGCTTACGCTCGGACACCCTTATCTCAGCCACCCGCGCGTGGCTTTAAATGAGCACTTAAGGTCTGTAATGAGAAGCTGTATTTCTACCTAGTGAATAAAACTGGAGGCACCATTGTAGTAAGTATCCACTTCTTAATAGACAGACAAGATTTTCACCTTTCTCTTAAGTGGTGTGGTATGTCCAAGGTCATTCTGAAGGTTTGTCCTATTAATCAAAATTCCATGCCATGCAGCACATTGAATAAACCTCCCCTCCGACCATGGGGACGTTCAGGACAACCTTGATAATCACGCGTTTTTCGGTCCACTAAGCTTACAGACTGAGCATATTTATAGGATAAGTGTCGAAAGCCGACTGATCAAATATGAAAGCGGTTAATTCAGACAGATAACAAACAAGCTAACAGCCACAAAGAAAAGAGTAATCAGGTCTATTCGTCGGTCATACTGCTAAAGTACCCAGACAACTTATGAACTTAACCACACACTGTCTTTTCGGTCGTTAAGTGGTTTGTCCGGCATTACGACCAACTAGCGTTGGGTAATTTCATTCAGACTCAATGAGCATAATCTAGTGTGACTAAAGTTACAGGATTTATGCTTATCTTGACCAGTGTCTACGCACAAAGCACGTCATGTTTAAGTTTATTCAAACTAGAGTATCATTCTTCCAGTTGACTACACTCATTACGACAAGAATGGCATTTTAATTAAGCAGGTCCAGATAGCTTTTCCTGGTGATCCCATTGCTTATACTGTAGGTGACGTTTTGTAGAAGATCGTTTGCGCTGATTATTTTAGCTTCAGTGATAAACAATATGCAAATTTTTTACGCGACATCTCTAATGTAAATACCCCCAGAAAACAGCCACACCTGCAAGTTAGTGATCGTAAGTTCATTTTATTTTAGAAAATTTAGATAAGCAGGCATAACTCAAAGTATCCTGACATGATTTTAATGGAGGCGAAACCCTTCTGTGGCCATATTTATCAGTCATCTGATGGTTTGTTGTGTTGTCATTGATTTAGTAAAATGGTATTCACGGGCTGTGTTTTTTAGGCTTTCTTAGAACACAAATCACGAGTTTAGTTACATTCTTATCTCCCTCGGATTGGAAACGTTTCAACAAATCACTTTTATCTCCACAAAAGTTGTTGCTTGAAATCAATTTAACTAGTTCACAAAAATCGGGTTAATTGTTTTGGATCCAAGGAATTCTTCGTCGTTCTGATGTTTTTGATTTCCTTGGCACAATTTATTCTTTAACGAGCGCTAAAGCGTAACCAAAAATATGTTCATTTCTCATATTGTGTACTTATTACACACGAAAATTTTTCATACACATTTTATAACTGTCCTTTTTTTCGAGATCACCAAGACTGAGTTCACAATAATTTCTCGAAAGATGTGGCAGCAAGTTGCTTAATGTGGGAATCTACCAGTTTGCAGTCGAGAGGAAATAACTGATTCACAGAGAGCATTCGAATGCAGGCAAATCAATAAACAATTACAATCAAACACCAGTGACTTGGTGCGTGTTTTCTTGTCACCATTTTTCTGATGGTCCCAATTTCTAGTTTACCTATTTAGTGTTCATTAACAGATAACAGCTTTAACTCTGGTAACAGCGTCATCTGTACAATATTATCGTCTGTCTAGTAGCGCAATTCTTAAACTAAAAGAATCTGTACAACAAATGTAAACTGACCTTTCTAGTAACACCACAATGAAGACAAGTTGCGAAGAATACAAACGCCCTCATTTGGAAAGCTTTGTATAAAAACGCCCACCCAAATCGGTTTATTTTCACCGATATGGTAAAGAATATCTCGCTGTGTCCGTACCGTTCAACTACAGCATGAATAAGTTGGCAAGCAGACCGCAAACGTTACAGAAATCGGAAAAGATTAATAGGTGAGATGTAAGTAAATTGAGTGTATGCTTTAGAATAGATTCTATTGAGAAAAACCTGAGATTCGGTTAGTTATAAATCAGTGACAGAAGCAGTAGGCTCGAACGCTCAGGAAATTTACATCTGGACGTTTGTGTTTGTGATTTATGGTTTGATACATACATCTGTGCTTACTGTTATGAACTGGGTGTCTCCAGCCATTTTACTCATGCTGTGCGTGTGATTGGGAGTAAGTCGACCAAAGTGGCAAACAGTGAGCCAGTTCAACGGTTCTCAACAATTTAATCTTGATGTAAAAGTCAGATCTGTTAGACGAAATCTATGACAGAGTTAAAACATAACAACTCTCAGAGTAGCGTGTCATCAGTGGATTTGATTTGCGTTCACTAAATCGTTCTCCATAGTGATCAAGAGAACAGTAGCATATAAGGTGGCGCACGTAGAATGTTGCCGTGAAATGTTCCATTCCATTTGGTGACTATATTATGCGCTGATCTTAAGAATACTTTTTCAAAGATCCATTATTGCAAGAAAGGGCCTCGCAGTGCAGTCAGGAACATACAGCAACACAACAAGCGAATCAAAGTTATGGCTAACATTGGAAGGTGAGTAGTAATTTTCCTGTGCTAGCACTTGTGCGTGCGGTGAAATAAACTTGAAAAATGGTCTTTATTTCCATTTAAGCCGCAAATAAGACAACAACATTTGTACATTGTACAACTGTGTATCTTGCGGATTCAATTTAGTTTTTGACATTTATGCAGCGTTATGTTATAATCTACAACCTGTGCGTCGAAGCTTTCTTAAGTTAGTGTTTTTCTTTTCAATAATGTTACCTCTTCTGATACGGCGATTTAATCATAACCGACGGAGGCCCTATCATCTGGGTTTGCTCATAGAGTTGGTAATGTAAGATGGAAATTACCATCGACAGTTCATGAAATTATATCGTAAACAGAGAAAAACGCGCTACAGGCATATTCTTATGGTGGCTGTGTCAGAGTTCGTTATCGTGACATTGAAAATCTGTTAAGGAATTGACGTCCCCTAGAGATAATGAAATGTAACGTGTTGAAATACAGAATCATCTTGAAAGTAACATCCTGCTGTTGGTGTTTGATTGAAGGATCCCATCTTCTAGTGGCAATGTGATCTAATTAACATATCCTCCTCGACAACATCGAGTGAGTAAGCAGTTGTACAAAAACGACTAAAATTTAGGCAAACAGTTGTTAGCATGCAGATTCCATAGAAAACGAAAGGTGAACTCTCCAACGATCTGCGTGAAAGTATACATAACAGATTTGCAAACTTGCTTTAATTCTATCCGGAGTAAATTAGTGAAAGAAAGGTACAAAAATTTTCATCGGCAAGTCTCAATGAAACTAAACATTCGCTTGTTGGTTTCAGTCTCTTCGGAAACGGCTTTCTCTTTTTAACCGGGTGGTTTGTTTTTGGATGGTTTATTGTAACTTTTCGCTTAAGCTTACAGTGGCTGATAGTGGCTGACCCCATCTTTAAGTAGATGACTGACTTATTCACAATATGATTGCAAAATGTTTGTGCGTGTACGCTTCCAGTTATCAAAAAGCGAACATTTCCATTTCCGTTGGATCACACGGCTCATAAAGGAAGCGAACAGATTCGTCTTCTGATCAGTAATGCCCGTACATTACACTAGCTAGTATTCAGCACCACGCCAAACATGATGTACACATTTCATCAATAATACGCTATGATAAATCACCACATTTTTGTACCGAAGGCTTGTTCGCTGGTTGTTTGAAGGATCACGTGGGCGGATATTGGGTTCTAGATATATCACTGTCATCTACGTTGTATTCACCGGACCAGTTTACTGTCAATTTAAGGAGGCTGTCTTTATCCTCAATTTGGATTGTCTGACGGATCCGTGAACGTAGTTCAAATTCAGTCCCGACATACATAGGTCCGTTTATGTGATCCACACACTGAACAAGGTTTTAGTTATTATTTAAATCAGCATATCCTGGAAGCCAAAGCGATAAATTGCCAGTGGACATTAATTTAGCTGGTTAATGGCACACGAGAGACAGAAGATGCGATAATGGCCATTCTAATAATCCGTTCATACCAGTTCGTTCAAATGGCGGATGAAGTGATGTCTGAGAGGATAAGTTACCAGGGAACACACTAGAACAACGAGAGTCTTGCACAGGGTAGGGTTGGGTTGGCAATTGGTTATTGCGAACATCCACCTGTTGTCGGTTCAGTTCAATCATTGTCAACAGACCATGTCTTATTACCGTTGGCTAAGACAAGGTCATCGAACACCGTTTAGTTAATGATAACCACATTTAATCATTACCTCTATAGATCCCTTCAAGCAGCATAACGATTCATAAAGTTTCTGTAGAGAAATTCCTTTTTTCAAGCAAGTGACCTCATATGTTTACTACCCTAGAAGTATGACCATCGACATTAATACCAACAGTTCTGTAACTTAGGTGCAGACGTTGTTTCAAAATGATTTCCAAACTGCTGGTGATACTCACTAGTTGGTATCCAACAAGCCGTTCATTAATTCCTTTCAGAAGTTTACTAGATTTCTAGTTGCCGAAACCCTATATTAACTGCAATGTGTACTTAAATCTTAGTTCATTTAGTTGTTGAAATTAACCGCAACAGTCAGGGTTCGTAAGTGATCTTGAAACACGCTATCCATTCTTGTTTCAAAATTTGGAGCGGTTATTTCCGCATAGACCTCAAGGGTGGGTTGGTCTTCACGAATATTCGGATGGCTCCACGCATCGGTTAGTTTTTGAAATTTTTCAGTTAACAGTGGGGGTACAAGAACAATAATGACGATTTCTGAATCGCTCGATTGTCAATGAATAATTCAGTCCCTTAAATGTGTGACCGTTACACCGAGTGTGTCAGATTTCCCTGCCAACCCCCAAAGGAACCTTGCAGAAAGTCTCGCACAATTCTTATTCACTCCGGTTAGTTTTTATTAACCTGATTCATCTTCTATACAGGACCTATTCAATAGATTCGGACTCAGACGAACCCGGCATCTTACCCGTTAACTGAAGATTGTGGATAAGCTTGAAATTTGAGGCTTCATATTAGTGTGTACTGAGACAAATTATCAACCCAAATCTTTCGCGAACCGTACAGCCATTGTACTCGTACTCTACTTGAATGGTAGGAAATGTCTCTGGCCGCACAATCAGCAGACCAGTCTCATTCAATTTAGAACCCGAAAATCAATGAATTGCCCCCTCGTTAAAGTGGTGTATTCTATGTTCGGTAAGTATATTTGAAAGTCAGTTACCCCTTGTTAGAGCGCGTGATTCACCCTTCTTGTGGTAGGTTTGTTATCCATACCGTGGTCAATGGGCACGTACAACCTGTCTCAGTATGCAAGAGGTGGTTGTTGTGAACCGGCTGTGTTACTGGCCTTTCCGGCCTGTTCTGCTGGATGTCACACGTTGGTTATTAGGACCAGCAAACCTTCTCTTGAAGCGAACAACTTATGATGAGGGGGCTATACGTATGTCAGTCTGATAAATAACCGAATTGTCCTCATGATAATACCTGTTTCCCATAGACAACTAGTAGCAATCAGCCGAAACTGACGGAACGTAGGGAAGAATCGAAATACCATCAATCTTGGTCTCGCTTGACGAAGAACGAACAGAATGATCTCATTTACCATTTCATCTAGGACAGTTAACATGTCAACTTAGGGGCTAGATTGTTCAATAACGCAAAAAATCATTTGGAAACCGATACCTTCTACCTCTGCATAGCATTTATAAAATGGCTTCCGCTTATCAGAGTGTGTATGGACAACTGATGATATCAGAGTGTGTATGGACAACTGGTTATATCCCTGTGTCTAGGGTCGTTCAGCCAGAACTCAAAAGTTCGTGAAGTTATACAAAAGAATAGTGCAAGGATGTAATCACCGACGTTTAAGTGTACACGAATTCTTAAAAGAGCGGAATTGCTGAATTTTAAGAAGCCACACACATCGATACCACTGAAGGATGAACATGGTTGTAGACTGAAATTTAGTCTATGGTTTACTGAACACGTGAATATTAGAGGGACCGTATTTACAGACAAAACAAAATTCTGCTGCAATGAATCGGTTCAAAATTTGCGTACCGGACGATAAACTGAAAAAAGTGGAAGCACGCAAGGTGGGTTTTTAAGTCATTCGCATTTGGATACTTATGAGTCACAAATGCAGCGTAGTTAGTGGTTTAAACTCAACAACTAATATAGGTTGATTGTTATTACGCCCAAAGGCCCCATCGTATTGAAGGAACTTTGGAGGTATTCGAGTTTTTATAAGAGGCTTGCCGAGTAAGGAAGCATCTCCTGATTCAATGCATCGACAACAGACACTATCCGAAGCACTACTGAGGGGTCTTGTGACGTAATCGTATCAGTCCAACAGCCGTTGCATTTAGTCGTCATGCTAACAGCGTCCGGGACACCATAGTAGAAAATGTTCGAGAGGTGGAGCGGAAGCTAGCCCAGTGTGAAGGCGTACTGGATGAGTTGTTCGGAAACGAGCGTGCAGATTTCGAGATGTATGCTAACAGTATTGCAACCGAGCGAATGGGCATCAGGATACCAGACCTGTCCAATCAGTTGAATTCTGTGATACCGTGCGTCAAATTTCTAAAAAATACCGAGAAGTATGTTTATAACTTTTCTCCTGGTTGAAGTTTAAAAGAATATTCCTCGTGACACCGTCACTAGGGCTCAATTATTGCTGTCCACTTCTTAAAAATAACCAGCTTGTTTTGGAAGTTCAGTTTGGAAACTGGCATGATCGGTTAGCTCCTCCATCATCAACTTTCCATGAAGAAAGACCGAAATTAAAGTTGGCGAACTGGTGCTATCAGTATCTAAACTACGCGCCGCAGGTAAAACACCTCTTGACAAAACAGTATGTGGATGCATTGAAGTGTATACAAATCAACGAGCGTATAATGCTTTCCAGACCGGGCTAAAGGAACACGAGTTGTCTCAATGAACGAGAATGGTTACCTTACCTGAATGAATGATGTAATAGTCGATGGCTGAAAATTCATGAAGATGAGTACGGAGAAAGAGGAAACACCAGTTATGTAAAATGCGATAATTAGAACGTTGCTTGGACTGGAACAGAAGATGATAACTGATCCGGTCACTTCTGAGCGCATCCGTCCCATTGGGTCAATAATCTCTAAATTATACGGTCTGCCAATGTGCACGAAGCAGGTGTGCGTTTGGGACCCATTTCAGATTTGTGCAACTCGCCTTGTCATGCTCTCGCCAAATGGCTTGCTGGTCTGCCTGAAGCCATGAGGTTAGGGCTAGCAAAACCTAGTCTCTGGGATACGTTTCATTTCATTGACGCAATCCAAGATGTGAACGTGAGCAATCGAAGGATGTTCTCATTCGATGTTGCCCCAGTATTTACGAACGTGCCTCTTCAAGAGACAGTTGGCTACTTGTGCGATTAGATCGAGCGTAACAACAAACTAAGAGATGAACTGAGAGAATTGCTGGTGCATTGTACAAGTAACGTTCAGTTCTGATCAGCAATACCATCTACCGACGGAGAGGTGGAGTGACAACGGGCTTGCCTCTAGGCCCGTGTAAGCTGACGTTTTGCTGAGCAAACTGGAGACCAATCAATTGAGAACGATCATTGAACAGTTTACATTTTGCAAACGCCATTTTGTTGACATTTTCCGCGTTATCAACGAGAGTGCTAACATGAGCATAGCTATGACAGCTTTTAATTTAGCTCATGACAGCAGTAAATTGACTAAGGAGTCAGACGATTGTGGCGTAGTAAGAAGAGAAGGTGGTTCAATCCGACCAAATGTGTATGGAAAACAGACTTGGAGTGGCCAGTACATTCACTTGGACAGTTTCGTTCGACTAGATCATAAGCGAGACCACATACGATGCCTGTTGAGTAGAGCATTAAAGATCTGCACCCCTGACACCTTACTAGTGAGCTAGACTCCCTACAAAATGTGTTCGTGTAGAATCTCTACCCAATGTGGTTCATTCAGAAAGCGATGCAGGCGGTGGAGTTGAAGTTTAAGCCACCATTTGTGAATAAGAAACATGCGTTTATTAGTCTTCCTTCCAAGGGTGATCCCATGGCCGAAGTTATCTCAAGAAAGTTCAGAACATCAGTCGAATCAATCCACGCTGCCGCTCAACTGTGTGTCAGTTTCCGTTCAACATCCGTCATCATGTTACAACTCAAAGATAAACTTCCATGTTCTACAACCAGTTACTGTGTACTCATTTGTTTGCTCGTGTCCAGCCTCATATATTGGTCGTACCACAAGTTGATTGTCTGATAGAGTGCGTGAACATCATCCTGCGTGGTTGAACATCGATGTGATTAAAACGGTTTCAAGCGCGATTGTTGCTCATTTGACCGATTCCACTCATTCTGTCAGTAAGAAAGTTACTTTGCAGATTGTCTACGGAGTGCCAGTGAAACGATCAAAAATGGTCAGGTTACGAATGTTAACCGTTGCCGAAGCCATTAGCACCCGATTGCGCAGGGGAGGTTTGTGTGAACACCTAACCCACCCTGGCCCACAGACAACCAAGCCCACGGTTTGGAACAGTGACTGCGTAACTGATAACAAACACGCTGTCCATAAACTGTATTGACTTTCTTTCCTAACCCACCCTAGCTATTGTTTTCATATTTATTGCGTTGTAATTAGCTTGATCAGCGAACACAGAAAACAAGTCTTGTTCGCTACTCTGTCGTTCT
This sequence comes from Paragonimus westermani, assembly GCA_008508345.1. Classification (NCBI taxonomy): domain Eukaryota; kingdom Metazoa; phylum Platyhelminthes; class Trematoda; order Plagiorchiida; family Troglotrematidae; genus Paragonimus; species Paragonimus westermani. Next base: position 31,708 of record QNGE01002999.1, on the reverse strand, counting down.
CATAACTTCAATGGATATTTTTGTATGAACCGTTTGCCAACTCGCAGCAACTTGATTAGCCTATTGCTGACATCAGCCTGCACTCTGCACTGTCGGGCAATGTCACGCCTAGTTTGGAACGAAGTCCAAACCACATTCAAGCTGTTGGCTCGTGATCTCATAATACATTATTTTGTTTTAGAGATGCTGGGAAACGGTGGCTGGTGAGACAGAAAAAAAACAAACTACGTCCAAACGAATGTCATCATCACTATGCCCACAAATAAAGAATTGAAAAATAACACCGAACTTATTATCCTTACTAACGAATGTGAATGGGCTGCAAACACACCAAAGTGAGCAAAATGTGTATAGCAGATTACTGAGAAGTAAAAGGCTATCGGCTTAACTGCAGTAATCAACGGACAAGACTATTTGTTTGCGGAAATTCATTTGAAACACTTCACACCGAAAATCCGCCCCGAATAAACAGAGGGAAGTGCGGGGTTGTCAAATTTTGGTCAAAGCTGTCAATGTTCTGATGGTTGGAAACAGTGGTAGTGTTGTTCGTAGCTCGGGTTGATGGTTTTGGTATTGATATTTTCGCCGAGCTTGGCATTTAGGTTGTAAACGTTTCATCACCAAGCGAGGTGACATCATGAGTGCGTGAGTGGTTCACGCACTGATGATGTCACCTCGCTTGGTGATGAAACGTTTCCAACCTAAATGCCAAGCTCGGTGATCATATCACTGTCAATGTTCACTTCTCATCGAATTGGCGCAAACAGGCTGGCTGAACCTCCTTCACTTGTATTGCCCCCGACCTTCGTCAGTTTGAATGATCCATCAAGCTGGATTAGATATGGCAGGCACTTAATCATAGACACCATTGCCGTACTATATTTTGGCTTCTGGTTGATGATTTGAGCATTGACTTTCACACTTCACCATGTTTCAGTTAGCGACCATCACATAACCGGTAGAGATAATTCTGACATTTTGAGAATGTGTCAGTAGCGGCTTTTTGCATTGCACCAAACGGTGCAGTTTATACAGTAAAATTTATGGTATGCATTGAACACGGAAAACACGAATCAGGCTTTTACGAAAGGGCTTAAGAACTACCAAGCTTTTTCAATGACATAATTATGGGTAATTCTTTTCAGAAAATATTAAGGGGAAATATGGCGAACTTGCACTGCTTTGTAGTTGAGCCAAAGACAAACACAGGCAGTTAATTTTCATTAGCTGGTAGGCACCTGATATGAAAATCTCTGTGCTCAGATTTGTAACCCACTGCACTTTTACACGCACAATGGTCGAATGACCGCTCACAAGAGTAATCGAATCAATTTTTGATCATCATCATTGCCTACATCTCGGTGCCGATTGCTTTCGGAAACCCCTACTGAATACCACTCACTAATATAGATCCAGGTTCACTTGGCAGTACGTAGTCCAACCAGAATGGAGTGTACTGGTCGATCACAGCACAACCTCGTTAAATCTTCGTTCTACAGAATAACGTTGCTAATCTCTATAAGTGGAGTAAGTCGTAGATTAAACTACTGATGGCTTGATTTAGAGATATTGACTTTTTTAGTTCAACTGATCAAACAAAATTTGGAACAGTTCATTCTCGTCAGAAGTTTAAACAAAACCGTTAGAGCACAAAAAGTGGTAGATGCAAGCACTTCGTATTGACTCTTTACTAGCAAATTTACAATTGAATGAAACGGCACTTTCATATCGAACAGTCAGCTGATGGGCGGAGTGAATATTCGATCGGTGGGTTAGGAATGATCACTAAGTCCAGAGCAGGGTCAAGCTTACGAACAATTTTTTTGAACACACAGGGCCTGCTTCAGTCTATTGATGGCGACAGACTAATCAAACCGCAAGGATTTGGGACTGAGATGGCGTAATACGATTATGAATGCACAAGGCGGGTCGATGATGTGACCAGTGGTCAGGAAGTGTTTTGGGAATGCGGACACTGGTTTCTTGTCTGTTTCAACGATATTGTCGTTCTTCGGTAATAATGAGTTCTGCAACCATTTGGGCAAATGTCCTAACACTCTGGAGACCAAGTACCTCTCGGTTCCGCCTAGGTAACTTTCTTTGCAGTAACGTGTAAACTGGTAGACATAGTGTGAGATCGCACTGACAGGTTGATCTCCTCTGATTGAAGGAACGGGCAGATTCTGGGTTCGAGTTAATATATGATGCGTTGAATGTCCTTTTAACCGGAATCATCAGTCTTTTTTTGTTTGATGCCTTAAAAGGCAAGCCTGTGTAAAAGCACTGTTGGAAGAAAACTTCATTGATCAGTCGAGGACAAAACCAATTGCACCCAGAGGATCACATACCCCTCAATTGTATGGTTTGTCCGAACTCCATAAGCGTACAGTAACACTTGTTCATCGACAATATACTGCCACGTTAACTAATGTGTACTGATGTGTATGCGTGTGCTTGTGTAGCTGTTGGTCTTGTTGTTTGGTTTCACAGTGTCTATTGAACTTTACTATATAAACTGCAGTGTGCACCTGATGAAATGCAGCGAAGTGCGTTCGGAGGGAAAAAGGGGTAGAAACCTGTTTGTGATATGTGCGTTCAAGTTTGTTGCAAGATAAATTTGCTTCGCTTGACTAGTGTTGATTTGAACAAAACGCCAGTTGGGCGAATGAGCTGCATTCAGCAAAAGTTACTCAATCGGTGCCGCGAACCTAGCGATACTATCCGCAGTTGGCTGTTTCATTCGTCATGATTTTCCGAATATACTCGATCAGCGCATTTAAGAGTCAGGCAATTTGCTTCTCAGGTCCAAACCAGCTAACGGAAAATATACGAGCCGGCGTCCACCTTCTTCCATCTTAATGTAGGTTTGATATGTGGTATTCGGGGGAGAATCACATGGGGCTAAAATTAGTTTCATGTTGTGTTCGTTGTTGCGAGCTTGTATTGTTTCACCTAACACGTAAATTACAAAAAACTACGGGGGTTGTGGAAATCAGAAGCACTTACAGAATTTCACAAGCAATTCAAAGCGGCGTATACCGAATGGGTTATTAAGTGTGACGAAGGAGTCATTTTGATTGTGTATATTTGCCAAAGCGATAACTGATAAGATATCACTTTAGTGAATACACGTGAAGGATTTAAAATAATGTCACTGGAATCTTCTGAAGTCTATGACGAATCATATTGTTGAATAACAGTCATAGGTCAAACTGTATCTCTTACGATAGCATCAAAGTGGTGCTCATTACGCAAAAGCGCTACTCTGTTTCCTGGACGCTGGAGGACACCAGCGTTGTCATTGGTGCAGTCGCCGGACATTCGTCCAGTTTGCTTCTTAATACTTGTCAGGAAAGATTCTGCTCCATGGTCAAAACATGTGCTAACGTGTAACTAAATGGATGGAAGTGCTCAGATATTTAACACAGAACTTTTTGTACAAAGATCAATAAAAAGGAGTTTCTGCTCAATGTTCTTGTTACTGTGCGCTTGTAGTGTTACTTGAGGAAGCTCACTGCTATGCTGTGCAGGATACATTTTTGATCGTTTGCAAACTATCGTGAAAGAGAATGACAACTTCAGTAAAAAGATTAACGAGGTGCGTGATTCCTAATAGCCTGTTATCGCAGTCTTCTAAAAACTGGAGATGTCTAATTCTACAACCTCGACAGAGAGACTCTGGCGTGTCTTATTTGACAAACCTGACAGCTTCACGACAAGATGGTCTAAACAACCAAGTGGAAATGTCTTTATTGAAGAAGAAAATTCGAATAGTTAAGGAGGAACATAACTGAGACGTGAGTCTGGTATTATGCAACAGGTCACGATAGTGAGTAGACAGGAGGGAGTTGGAAAGGTGTCAATGATGACGGAACGGCTTCCCGTACATTAGCTTGTAAACTGTAGCAGACAGGTATGAACCGGATGACTACATTAATACCAACTTCATTTTGTCGCTAACACCGTTCATTATCTTTCTAAGAGCTGAGTGCTCAACAGCACTTAGAGAGCATGTGTCAGCTATCTGTTCAGTTGGAACCGTTCGGCATGCGCTATCTAACCAAAAAGCCTCCCGATCACTGAGAAGCTACCCTCCTTTCAGTTTATACAACTATCTGGCAACAGCTGAATAACAAACCAAGTATTTGGCAATGGTCTCATCGTGGTTATATGAACCCAGATAGACGTAGTGAACAGCGCAGTAAACTGTTTCAGTGGGTTACCGTTCGCGTATTTTACACCGTCAGTGTGAGATCGTTCAACGTGACCGGTAGGCCTTGTGAACGCTTCAGACGTGAAAAGGAAGAACATCAGATTAATGCAACATAAAGATATAAACTCTCCTAGCCAGCCGGTTGACCGAAACGATAAATTCTGCCCTTGTATGGTTAACCATGTGAACATGTGTCTATTGGAGATAATCTGTCTTTCTGCTCTTCTTATCCTGTGTGGAATGAACGTACTTGGTTAAAAGTGTTACGGGGTGAACCCACCAATCCCAGGTGTCATTCTTGTGCAAGGGACCGACGACTAACCTATTCTCATTTCGTTCTAATTCATCGAGTATAAATATGTGTAGAGTAATTCACACAGTCTGAGAATATGGATCGTCTTACAAACGGTTTGTTCTTGCAAATGATAATTCACAGAGGTACACTAATTCTAATAACTGAATGAACACTGTAACCTCTGTTGGGAATTGACGAATGAGTCTTAAATGCAATCTAATGCATTTCTCCGCTTGGTCAACTCCAATGATTCGATAAGCGATCAGATGTGATGCATATTACTGCGAACCGATCACTCAGCTGATTTTCAAAATGATTGCGTCATGCTCTTCATTTCAGGTTCACCAAAGTGGCTTCAGTGTTTCCTTGCAATAGAACTCGTTACTACCTGTTTTTCCGATTGTCATACAGCCAGTAGGTGTCTATTGGTTTTATATGTTTCCAAGGCGAATGAAACCTATAGCAAACAGTGTTCCTACGTTTTAGTTCGTAAAAATGCACCGAACTAGAAATTGCACATTCATGCCAGTTAATTTTTGCAGACTCTGAATTGAGAAGCAGCAAGGTGCAAAGTGGAATCGAAACAGAAACCCGTGACTTACAAGGTATCTGTAACGACTATCCTTCCGATGATTGCTGTCTCTAAATCCCTGGGTACTGAAAACACCGGCAGACATTCAAACAACGGATGTTCGTTAATAAAGAGGTAACAGGTAACTCAACTGTCGTTCAGTCTAGTTGAACCAACAGAGAATATCCGTTGTCTGTGTTTCGGTGTGCAACGGAAACAACGAGAATTGATTTCCGGTAATCCACCTTAAAAAGCTGAAGCAAATACACTCGTCTGACCGTGAGCGGTTGCAAACTGTACGAGTATTAACTGAGGCAAACAATCGACGCATCTAAACACTTTCCGTTTCCGGAGGACAAGCATGCTAGGAAACGCGTGCTACGCAAAATCACCAGAGAAAAACTATTCGCTGATGCTCGAAATTTGTTCGAAATCATGATTAGCGAGTAACATCTAACTGAATCCAATCCAATGTATCGACGTTTGTAATATCGACGAGGTGATTCACGGTTTGTCGTTCCCTACTGCCGTTATAGACGAAGAACCGGCAGCTTTAATTCTGTAATAATTCTCTGAATGTGTGCACCTCCGTTGAAAAGAAAATTGTCTGACTTGTGTAAGATTGTGCGTGAAGTTTTCAGGACTAAATAAGTGTTCCAGCACTGCATGTCGTCTAAGGTTAGTTGAACTACAGGAGGCGGCTACGGGGTAAAGATTCTGCTTAGTGGGTCAAACGAACAGAAGGGAATCTACACGATAGTTATCACTGTACTATGAACGAGCCAGTATGATGGCCACCCATTCCGAAACCTTCTGCGAAGCGCTAACTTTAGTCATCTGGATTTTAGAAGGGTCAGTGATGAACCTTGCTCAAGTAGCAGCTCAAGCAGTAGATCACCAGTGGGTTATCCAAACCACTTATCGATAGAAAGTCAATCAGAACCTTTTCTGGCAACAGTAATAACCCTCGAGAACACTGTACTTTTGTCGCATCGTTGGGCCCACAGTGAGTATGAACCGGAAGTTTTGCTAGACAAGAAAATAGACAGTGGCCAGCCTGACAGTTGTTTGCATCAAGATCTATTATCGTATGGCACTCATGGACGATGTGAGTAGAACTGAACAAGTTGAATCAGAGATTTCTCGGTCGTCATGCTTCATCTATTCTGTACAACAGAAGCAGTGTGTTCACAGCAACCACCCAGAACGTGGTTATCTGTATGAGACGGCCATAAACCCGCCTCCAGATTTGCATCACCAGATTTTTTATAGAAAAGATGGAGCCGTGTTACACGGCGGCTCTAAGTAATGCGAAATCCTCTCAGGTCGACCTACCGGTGTACCCCTACGGCTCTGGTCTAACAGAATCTACTGCGGTGATCTACTGCGAACTGAAAATGTCTGGTTTGTGAAAACATAAGTGATTTTCCAACAAATACAGGCAACCGAAACTAAGGGCACCCACAAAAATTCTTTTCTTCGAGTACTCAATAGGTTCCAGTCGACAATCTGATTCATTTGATTGAGTGTTTCGTGCAATCTCTCCCTCGGGAGTAAAGGTTTTCACCGTTAGCGATTACATTGAATTAGTGTATCCAGCATAGACCCAGCTACATTCTGGGTCACACTGTGAACTCAGTCGGTGTCTCTGGAGCTCTCAGCAGAGTACATGAGGGTGCATGACACATTTGTTTCTATCACGATAACGTAGCAGACGTAGTTAGCGCCGTCCACTGTTTACTACGTTACTGTCCGAGTGAAGTTCAAATTTTTGCATGAATTTCTAATACTTGACAGGATCTCTGTCGAAGCAACTCAGCACAACTTGGTGGACACCCAGTCCCTCAATTATGTCGTTCATAAGACTTGTGCATGGATTCCACGGTGGACATTCTTTTAGCCACGTCATGAAAATCTGTTCGATGAGCGCCCCATAACCGATGACTCAGCTATTTAATCGAAATGAATTCCTAGCTGATACGTAGTTACCCTGACTAAGTCGACCTCTTCTTTGCAACCCAGTAACTCTCGTTTACGTTTTAATCCAGTTGCTAGTTTCTCCAAACTGTAGCTCTTTCTCAACCTCTCTCTTTTTCTTTTAATCTGATCGATAAAGCATAAGGACTTGTCTTACGGAAAATAGACTTACTACCCTTTGGAACACAAGAAGGAAAATGGCCATTAAAACTGCTTTCTTCGATTCATCATCAGTGACATTTTTCGGGACAAAAATAAATCCCCTCGGTTCGGATTTCCCTGGGGTTTGGGATCTTTAAAACGTCAACGTGCTTATAATGTTGAAGCTTCCAGGAAATGGCGAATGCCAGGAACAACGAGTATGGCCTAAATAAACCGATGTAACCTACGCTTTGGAAGACCTATGTACATAGACCATACTGGCTGTGATTTCCTGTCAACGTCCAATCGAACGCAAAACCAAGTAACGTAGCTTTCAGTGATCACCGTTTGATCCAGTATATCAAAGCCAAGTCAAGTCGCTGAACACGTCTGAAGCTGTTATTGAAAACAGTGTGATAAAGTTTGGCAAACAAATCTCAGTTTGTTTGCATTTGCAGGGTAAATTACGACAATTCACCTCAAAACGCTGTAAGGAGTCTAAATATGCTATGAAGGTTGCAAGTACAACCATCAGTCATATAAAGGCACCGCAATAAAGGTGACTCAATCGATGTGGTCTTGTGCAAGCAAACTGTCTTCGGGGAGATTGGTTGGTCGATGGTTGATAAATGTGCTGTGCTCACTAGGGTTAGAAGTGATCAGCAGACGAGGAGGAGCGTATGAAATTGTGAGTGAACAACACTGATCAGAGCAGCTGTACCGAAGAGTTTGGTATTGGGTGTGCGGACTATAGGAGTGACAACAGAGTTATTGGTCAAGCACGATCACCAGAAGAAACGCGACAGAGACGTTCAATAGGAATCTTGAGATCTATGAAAGTCGTTGTTGGTTAGCTGATGAATTTCCTCCTGGTTCGGCTCGGTAGGAAAGGCTTGAATAATGTCCCCGTGCATTAGTTTTGCTCCCTGTCTGATAACTGTAATTCATCTGATGCTAGCGATACTGCAACCGTCGTGTCACTCGTTAACTGTGAAGAAGGTTCAGACAGGTTGGTTCAACTTAACGCGATCGCACACTTAAGGAAGTCAACTAGTAGGGGTCAGTCAACCTTGATGAGGCTAAAGGATGTCCGCCTGTATATCGCTGTCGAAATCCGTAGGGTAATATACTTGGAACAGTGCACCACCGCCTATTAACCACACTTAACTTCATGAACTAAGTTTGACCACACTTTCCAACTGACTGAGCTGAATTCTAACATAAGACAATTCCAATCAGATTCACCTCTCTTATTTTATCAGTCTTGGTGTCCTTCCCTTACGTTTTGTTTGGTTAAGCTGGTAGTTCGAAAGTCGAACGGAAACTTTAAATCTTTGCATTTTACAAACTGAACAGTCAGCTGGTTTACAGATTAAACATTAATGTTTGAGAAGACAATAAAACGTCATAACCGGAAGAAATTTTGCAGTGTCACATCGATCACGGATTTTGTCGTTCAAACAATATACTGCTTTTCCAAACAAAATGTTTCATTTCAGATCTACTAGCTGACGTTAATCGGGCTGAACTTTGACAGCAAAAAACTAACGCTATCGTCACATGGTTAGCCCCTGAACGTTTGACAGCAATATTTTGATCAAGCGGTATATCGGATTATTTCAGTCACTCCTTTCTAGCCCGATAAGATATGCACATTCCGACATTTGGACTGCTAAATGAATGTCATGGAAGTGGAGGGAAGAAAGAAGATCAGCGTTAAAATAAATGATAACCGAGTTTTTGATTTTCACACAAATATAATCGGATCAATTCTTTTCGTCCAAGAATTCTAACTGACTCATTCAGCCGGAATATACCACGTTTGAAGAAGTGGTATAGAGACCCCAAAATTTTCCACCAGCAACCTACCGTAAACCCATCGTAAACTAAAGAATACTGTTTATTTTAGTAATGGTAGATACGGTCATACATATAATACATACTCGTGGGTGGTTCACTTTGGTTACAGAAACATAAGTTCATATACTTTAATGTCTTCTGGAGGCGGTCGATCTGAAAATTGATTTGCGCGTGTCCTAAATGGATGCTCACACTGAGAAGCGCTGCATAGACAAACGTGCCAATTTTGATTTTTTACGCGGTAGACAAATTGGTGTTGGAGCGTGATTGAACTAATTACAGAGAATCGAGGTAGACATTCACTGATTTTGTGATAGGTTAACTGGTCCACTGCGTTGTGTTTGTAAACTGCCTCATCCATGTGAGTTGGTTATTGACCAAATCGATTATCATCTCCTGAGTAAAGTGCAGTGTTCTGAAGTGATCTCTTTTTATGCTCATGCGGTACTTATACTTATAAAAGCTTGTCCGTTACGTTCTCTGTGATAATTTGTGTTTTCTAGTCGATCATTTTTTGCGTACAACTTGTAGACGATCATTGCAAAATGTAAATTGTAAATTCTTCCAAAACATGGGAGGTTTTCACTTTACTCAGATAGAATGTTACAGGAAGTAGCTCAATCGTATTATGTTCGCACATTTGTCCCAAACCAGCGTCACATCATTTTTATGACAATTTCAGCATCCGATTATGTAACAACTGAATCGAGAAGTCAGTACCGTCCTTCTAACCGAATTGTCGGTGACTGTGAACTCGTAATCCAAAAGACGAGAACTTTATACCGGAAGTTAGTTAACAAGTTTCAACACAGTGTGACAAACTCGTGAAACTAGTGTAGCTTGAAAATATTCATACCTTGACATAAGTTTTAAACGAATAATGTTTTCCTGCTTAACATTTTTTATACTGTGAACTAACGGTGGACACAAAATATACTGCCTGAAAAGTTGACGCTGAGTATCAGTGATATACTTTTATGCTGGATGCGAAAGAAAACTGTTCGAGTTAACTTAAAATTAAGTTATGCTGATGAGATAGCCCAGTAGTCTCACACTAGCAAGAGCACAACCACCGCACTACAGTGGACTACCGGAAACAGATAAGTCCGATGTCTCTTTGTGGCTAATCTTAACTGTTACCAGTTAGCCACAGTATCAACTCACGCTTTTGTAAATCCGATCAACCTGACGGCTACTGATTACCACAGTATATCAAAGACGTTGTTATTACCTATTTCATTCGATATGTAAGCTCTATTACCGCTCGATCACGTAGACGAGGCAAGTGATCATATTTGCAATTATGCAACCGGAAACATTTGCTATCAGTCTTTTGATTGTCAGCAATTAACTAATCTTCTAATGATACCTACTTAGGTTTAGGGTTGTTATCTTCATCAGATTGTTTGGACTGCTGTGAGTTGTCCTGAGTGGCCTATTTAGCGGACTAGTTAAATGAAAAAAAACACTCCACCTTTCGTAGATGACAGTCTAATCTTCAGTGAAAACAGAAAGAAAGAGATGCAATGGTTTTCTGCACCGAATTCGGTGTAATAAACAGCCGACTAATATCAAAACAGGAAGATTGAGATAAAACCCTGATTTCTTTATGTTTTACGTAACCGAATAAATGACTATTGAAAGCAGACAGTCTGTAAGACGTTAACATCTACTGACCAGCACGTGCAGCTTCGTAGTAGCTGCCTGACAGCATACAAAAGAGACCTTACCAGCACCCTACTTTGAGGGCATGACAAATAAACTTTTGCAGTAAGCTGCGGGAAGAAGTCAGTTTTCGTTTTTCCGTTCTTACCGAAAGTGACCATCGGTTATCTCTATCAAGTAAAATGCTGAGAAAAGTGACGGAATTGATTGATTGATGACTGTTCTTGAGAAGTTTGTCAAATTTAAACGGGCCTTCTGGAAGTACTGATTTGCCGGGCAACATCAACATCTCCTGAACAACACTGTTAAATAATTAGGTCGTTCAATCTTACATAATGCAGTGTACAATGCAACCATCACTTTTTGGGTAAGACATCAGAGTGATCCAAAATAATGTACAAATTGTGACTAGTTGCGCCAAGTGTTATAAGGGGTGGGCTGACCAGTCTATGCACATGGGGATCAGTGAGCACTTTCCAAATCGGTTACAAACTCAGGTGACTCGATGGCTACATCACTTGCCACATAACGCGGAAACCAGTCTTGTTCAGTCGTTAAGCATATACCCAAGATTGATCACAAGGTAAACATTTTCAAGACATTTTGTGTTTCATTCAGCACCAGAACGAGAGACCGCTTGTTATTTTCTAAAGTGGCATTATTCATAAGTATCAAATCACATTTATGCGTACACCAAACGCTCACGTTAAAGCGCCAAATTTCATTATAGCCTAGCCTGATAAGCAATGAAAAACACGAGTTCATTTGTGTATGCTTATTTATCTTAACACCTAATTGTGTTATTCATGATGCTTCGTTGGTTTCAGCCGATCATGATAAAATCGATCCCAAATAAATTCACCATACCAAATGTTTGTCTCCGGTTTAGATAGCACAGATAGTGTGTTTGAATCGCAATGGGTTTTGGTGTTCCAGTGGTGCGCAGTCCATCGAAGGCCTTTGCGGTCAGATTGCACTGTTCATTCTGAGCTGATACTTAATTTTGGCAAACTGCTAAAAATTGCACATTGGGGAACGTTGTGGACATGTGTAATTTCTGTTTCCAACTACTCTGCCAACGGTCTTCACATCCACGCAGATACAAAGTGAACGGAATCAAATCCAACAAGAAAGTAAAATTCTTCTAAGTTTTCTAACGTCTCTTTTCTATCCATACCGATTTGTCAGCTGGGCTGAAAAGTACCTACGTCAAATGTCGTCTGAATGAGGCCGGACTTGTGAACGTTACGTTGTAGAATTAATCCATGCTGACCAGAGCAGAGTGAAATATGTTGAACCTCTGTTAGTTCGCAACGCAACTCACACAAAGCACAGTCAGTTTTGGTTTCAAGATATCCACACCAAATTTAGTACGAATGAAACTGAACAGTTTGGGCGTCGTGTTTAACACGGATTTAACATGGATTTCGATCACAACACTCCTGAGGAAGGCCACCCGAGGTGGTTGAAACGTAGAGTATTACAACTTGCTCGTAACGTTGTGCTATTCCCAACACGACGCGCAAACTGTTAAACTTCAATCGTACTAAATTTGGTGCGGATATCTTACAAACCATTACACGACTTATGCGTCTCAACGGGACTACGAACACTGATCTGAGGATGCTCCGGTCGCTTTGGACACCATGTCTCGGTTCCGTCATGTGGCGAAAGCCATTCTACTTGATACTGCCCTCCAATGTTCCTTACCGTACTTCTCCCGTATTTGTCCCGCGATCATTACTATCCATGCTGCTACTGAATAGCAGTGTAACTAGTATGGTGCGACCGTCTTTCCTCACTACACTAGTTCATATACGATAAAAATTCTCAGAAGACAGAGGGGGTTGCATTTGCATATTTGCCAAAACGCAGCTTGTTCTGTTAACAAAAATCAAACAGCCTTACACTTTCTATTTGTGTCGTTTACGGTGATAGTGCTTTTGGTCTATAAAGTTTAATTATCAACGTCCACGATGAGGCTTTCCGTGTAGGCTAAATTCCGAAATCAATCAGTCACAACGAAATAAACCCGAACTGTTACAATAAACCTTCAACACTATTGTGTGCAGTTTTTCTCATGCGTTTATCGAAAAAGAGAATTTTTCTTCGTTTGAATCTATCGGACTAAACAGTTTTTGCTGTGTGATATTGTGCCATCAAGGTGATTAGAACTGATGTATGTGAATTATCTGCAAGCTGGTAATATGCCACCAAAAGTGGACACATCAAGTCAGTGAAACGATATATCCGAATACCACTTGATTTCACGAATCATCAGTCTCTGCTCAGCTCAGAACACGCGAAGGTAGGCGGAAAAAAATTTAAAAGCTAACAACCGACTGGGTCATTTGGAGTAGAGCTACAAACAACTGCTGTCCTTTCTTGTGCAAAAGATTCGGGAGGAGGAATGCCACAGAAAGGAAAATATAAGCTTTGGAATGTATGAAAATCTCCTCATATCTTATACAGTATTCGAGTGCTGAACATCGAAAACAGAGACCGAACTTTTCATAGTGTCTAGACTTTCCTGTGTTGTTGTGCAAAGCCACTGAGCTGAAGGTAAGTGCGTCGTAATCAAGTAAGTAACAGTTTCGCCTTTGAGCTTGACAAAATATGCAGTGCATCACACCAGTTACTCGAGTAGAACCTACTATATAGGTAGTTCAACCCACTTTTTGGTGTGTAGGTCGTCCAAACATAGTTTGCTGTCAAGGATATCGAACAATGTGATGCCCATTTAGTTGGCAAGTGATCTATCAATTGTGGTGTGGTGGGGCATGCGGTCGTTATTTACAGAATATGCATAACGGATGAGAAGCGAAAGTCACAAAGTAAATTTTGACCAATAAGCACACAGTATACACACCTTTCTGCTGTACAGCATTTAGCGGAGGGAAACTAGCTCCTGGCCAGAATGACCGGAATGTTTTTTAAACTTACCAGATTCTGTAAGCCAACTCTTGATCAAGGTTCCAAAAGCGAAATTCCAAAGCCGGCAGGTTGTAAACGCGCTTTAAGAGGTGTCACTCACATAAATTTAACAAGTACATTGCTGTTATATACAACATTCTTTTTCATTGGTAATTGTCAGTGTTTTGTGTCAATGGTAAAAGCCAATATGAAATCCATCCATCGTTGTCTGCTGATGCAATTACCGCGAGACAGTTTGTTCAGGCGACGGCTTTAATGCATATCTGTAAAGTATACCAAAACTAGATGTTAACGTTTATACAACAATTCTGTTTGCTAGTCCACACTGAAATTACTCCAACGTCTTTTCATGTACTACGTGTCAAGCACACCGGTACCTCATTTGTTGTTTAGCTCCTGTGGTGCTTGTATACATTATGCCTGTTTCAGATCGCTTGATGAAAGCTCTGCGATAAGATCAGAATGTTACGTAACTCATAACTCTCTAGGTTCTAACTCGATGGGAACTCAACTAAAGAATTACTTAATAAAATACTCAAAAACTTTTGCCACGACGTTAACTAAAAAATGGGGCTCAAAGCAAAAGACATCCGAGAACCTTTATCATAGGAACAACGCCGATAAAGCCTAACATCAATTGCAGAGTCTGGGATAGAATGTAGTGCAATAAACCATCTCGAATACACTCTCGCACATAGGTAAGTTAACTTCTACTTTGTGAAAGCTATTTGGTTTCCAAGATCTATTTTTTAAACATCTCTAAACCACCGTTTCTTGGTAATATCAGCTATATAATTATCGGGAAACGCTATCCACCTGAGATGAAGTTGTCAATCATCAACGCCTCCTACAACCGGCTGAAAAAGCACACCGTACACCCCCAAGAGATTGGTTCACCGAGAGTTCTTTGGAATTTTTGCTTGCCCCTTCATACACTGGCGTGTTGGTACTCGTTATTCTCGTATGGCGTGACGTGACTGACAACCAAACTACACACTGCACTAAAGGCTCATTTAGCTGTTTCAAGCATTGTAGACATGGTTTACTAAATTTAATCACAAAATATTCGATTCTCTATGGACTCCGGACATGAGGGATCAGTGGTAATGTCACATCTTTGTGGGTACTAATGGACGTACCATAGTTCTCTTTGAAACGGCCCTCGAAAGATTGAAGTTAGATGTGTTTCATGAAGTCCGATTTAATACCTAACAATTTTTATCGTGCAGTCGGTCACACAGGCTGTCTAAAACATACGGGAATTGAAGTTACCTATCATTTGACCTAAAAAAGAGCTTATTGTGTTTTGTATGCATGAGATGCCTGTCCTGAACGGGGGCGTTAGCCGAATTTGCTCTAAGAATCACCTGAACACTTGGACCAAGTGTACTTTTCTCAGCGACCGCCTACGCAATACAGTACACACAGTACCTGGCGAGATAATGCTTGATTTGATTACTCAAATCTGACTCTTTTGAATTTTCAATGGTTCGGTTTTGATAAAGGTGGAAACGCTGTCCACGGGAGTCGGGCGAGTCCACAGGACCCAGGACATTCATCTCAACGAATGACGAAAGTTATCATGTGCTTCAAGGGAAGAGGAGGTGGATTTGGAAGGGTGTCTACACGCCAGGTGGGTCTTTCGAAATACTAACGCACTCACATTTGACGATTCACATATGACGTACGATAAGCTGAAGCATTCTGCATTTACTAGAGCTGTCTTCTGAAACCGAAGTGAGCGTCAGATTTTCCTCCTAAAACACTTCACGTTAAATCCGATATGCACCTCAATATCATTATCAGAAGACCGAGAGAATATTGAGAGCTATAAGCCACAAGTGTTTGTGAGTAGCACCGTTCTTCCAAAATAATTAATTCTTTGTAAATTTATCAAGCATTCTGCTTCCTTAAAAGTCAGTAAGCGAAAGTCATCCACAAACCTCAGTCACTAAGCACAGTGAACGTGAACTGTCCAAACTTGATCAAGAAGCAAACTTGTACTAAACGCAGACAAGACGGTAAGATAACTAAAATTAGAATAAACGTGGACGGTAACAAAATGCACACACTGGTGTCAATCTCACCCGTTTATTTACAAGTCAACTCATACGGTTCTAAGCAATATCTGTTTGTGCTTCAATTATCCATCTTCTGCATACACTGAAGTGAACCTTCATTACATTTTCTATTGCTCCATTCTCAACTTATATGTATGTTTTCTCCTACACTTGGCAATTCAAGATGAAATGAGAACAAAATTTCCAGCAAACAATTTGGAAATGTATCAATAACTGAACGTTTACAACTAGATACGCTCACGTTTTCGTGTGTAAAATGATCCTGGGATAAACCCATGTAAATCTCCCATTCATGTAGACTGTAAAGCTCATCAACAACTGTAGGCGATTTGTTACAGTCATAAAACCTAACATTTGGAATTTTCTTTAAAATAGAACAGGTGTGAAGTCCACTTTAGTATTCCTACCGGTAGGTGAGCTGAGGGCCACTTAAGGTAGAGCGTCAGTTGTTCGCTGTTGTGAGAAGCACTAATTTTTACTCGTGTGTAGTTGTAAAATGCATATGGCATATCACGCTATAGAACAGACAATACAGTACCATATGTCATCAATAGCATAACCCCTAAGAACAAGGAAATCAGTGAAACTTGGCAAGTTGATGGGCTAAAATGTAGGCGAATAGAGATGCGTAAAGTAGAGTAACAGTTTCAGACTGATTGCTGAAGGTGCATGGGTTATCTGAACTAAATACAACTATGTTAAGAATGATTTGCAAACCTAGATGTTCTAGAAGGTCCTTAGAGTCGTTTAATAGCTGGTGTCATCACCGATCATTGTCAAAATTTTGCGCTCCATGTGTAATATATTTGTCATGGTTTGTGTGCTAATTCAGTCTGAATCCAAGTAAGCGCACTTGATTGGCTGGTATGGACACCATATCTGTTACTGACGAGTTTGGAAGACACAGTTACTAAGTTAAACGATTCCCTATAGACAGACAGATAGTATCCTCAGACCCACCGATAGTAGAATATACCGGTGAGACAAACCAGTGAAGGTACACGACTGTTGTTAATCTTGATCCGTTTCACAATTCAATTATGGAACATAAGAGAAATAACAATCCTGTCATTTTGATATGTGCAACATTTGCCCGTGTTTTGTGAAGGTCTTGTAAATCGCAAACGATAGCAGAAATAGCCAGCACTATTTGGGAAGCAGTTTGTCGGTGATATTTTCAAAGTCTTTGATGGGATGTTTATTTCTAGCAGAAGCTGTCATACACAAATCGGCATTGTGGTATTACAAGACAACGACACACCATAGTTGTGTTGAGTTCCACCTCGATTTTAGCACCAAAGCAAACTAGGTAACACTGTGGACTGAAACAGGGCCCTGTTAGTCTCGTTGACTATGAAAAACCACTCTATATATGTCACATCCCATTGTGCAAAAAGTTATTGTATGACTGCAGTGTGGACACTATGACGAGGAAAAACAGATGACGAGAAGCATCCAAAAAGGCTGAAGACGAAAACGAAGACCTCAGACTGTTTTACTAAAACCGTATGCTGCACCAAGCATACAATCAAAACAGGACACATCGCCAGAGCTTCCGACATCTGCTACATGATTCTTTGGAGTAACCAAAACCGTATCCTTTTGTTTGTCCGGATCTTGTCCTCTGAACATCAGAACACCTATATGTTCAATAGCTATTTGCGTTGGCGCTGCGACTATTCAAGTTGTCACCACATTCTCCATTTTCGTGTCTGTTTGTCTAACCCTCTAAGCTGTGACTTCTCATTTTGTGAAGCTTTGTCTCAGGGTTCAAAATTGGTTACATAACCACACGTGGTCTGAGTGGCTAAGGCAATATTGGCTGCCATTTCTTATTTTGGTGCTACTGATTAAAAACGCTTCAAAACTCAGTCCTGAAAATGAAAAAATACAGCTCTGGATATCGAAGATTGACCGGCTCTTCGTGGAATGAACTGGTTGTGTAACGAGTCCGACTACATAACATGCAGTAGGGTATCACCCAGTCGAATACTGGAACCTTCCCAAGGGAGCCAATTCAACCATTATTCGTGCACTTAGCAGCATTCTTGGAAAATCATCAGCTTATTCAAAACTTGACAGACCAACAAACATGGAGACCATCAAGAAGAAGATGCCACAATATTTTCAGAATAAAAACAGCTACCATTTACAACGAGTCCAGTTTGTACATACCCAAAATGTTTACAAGTTAGGGTGGGAGGACGAAACAGAGTCGACAGCTGACTGCCGACAAAGAAATGCTTTTGTTGGTAATGAATGAAGGTATCCCCAATTCGCGGACATCTGCACTACGAGCATTGATGCGTCAAAGATCAATGACAAATACCTTAAACACACCGTGACTTCATCGCTGTGATCTTCAGAGCCGAACTCATCAAAGTAACCATATTCCTAGAAAAATGTGCACTCAGACCCTACGGCACCACATCTACTGATGCAGCTCCTTTTAGAAAAAAATCAGTCAGCGTTTTTTAATTTGCTAATATATGTTGGCTAGCTTTATTTACGGCCAATAAATGCTCGTGCAACATGCGTACATACCAAATTCACTTCGCCGCCGCCCTCTTAATTCTGTCCAATTTCAGTTGGCTCAGTGGTCACGAAGTGCTCTAGTGAGGCCCCGTTTAAACTTTCAGCCTCCTTATGTCAATATGGCCGACAGCGCTCCGGCGTCTTACAACGCGATGGAACATTTCACATGACAACTGCTCTTCACGAATTGCTTTAACAGTCGCACACAATATATTGCGGCTTCTTACCAGAAAAAATTTTATATCCCGTCGTTCCAGATGTGAGCAACTACTGTTCGAAGTCAAACCACTATTTCAATAAAATTTACTGAGTCATTTTGAGAACACTGAATTCTTCCAAAAAGAAACGTTCATCAAAGGGACAGTTTATCGGCTCTTTCTTTTGGCATGACTTTTGTTGAACCTCCGTAATCCATTTTTTGCTTGTAGCTTTGCCTTGAACAAACTTGGCAGTCAGTTCGACTGTCCGGAGTACGTAGACTATCTAACACTATCGGCTTCCTCAAAGGATACGACGACAATCAGGCTTGAACATATGCAAAGTAGCTCGCTCGAAATTAGTTAGATCGTGAAACATTCGAAAGTCCAGTGTGTCCACAAGGAAAGAGATAGAAGGCGACGCATATCCATCCTCGACGACAGATTACAAGGAGCAGGCAGAATTATCACAGTATATCTGATCTTAACCACGATATTCAACGTTCAAGTTATACTGTTTAACTGAGTGAAAATCTTGTTGACAAGCGCAACTGGTAGTTTACCAAAAACGTTAACTGAGGTGACTGCAGCGCTGCTAAAACCGCGGCAAAGAAGTGAAATTCTACGAACCTACACACTATTCAGATTGAACATTTAACTGTATTTAGGCAGTGGGTCCAGCACTGAGAATAGAAACTAACAAACTGCTGTGACTGCCCAACAACATACTTAACGCTTTCTTTTACTTCGGCGATGATATAGAAGGCTTCTGAAAACCCACGCTTCAGTATTACGTGCTTGTAAATCAGATCTCCTTTATCGAGAAACTGTTGTCCTCAATAAGTTCAATCTCACACTTAGGTCTATATGATCCTTCGTTTGAACAGTTCGGGCAGCTTGGGTTTCTAAATATGCGTCCGATTACAAACGCACTCTAATAGTGGAGGGGTCATCTGAAGTCCCTTGACAGAATGTGCACATTTTCTTCTCAAAATTGACTAAACAAACAGTCATTCTTATATTCTTTGTTTTTGTTTCCATCTGCCTAATCCCAGGGGTATACTGAGATTGATCCATTTCATCCGGTGTTCAAACCCTCGATAGTATTCTTGCTTAACAGCCAACTTGTCCGCACCCTGGAAAATACCATCAACCAAATCTGCAAAACACATCTTACTATAGCATAGAGATCAACAAAACGACGGCTTCACAACGTCATTTCAGTCAGAAACAAATGCCACTTTTGTGGAGTAAAATTCGGACACAAAACTTTATAATCGAAGGAACAGCGACGCAGCAGCGACCATACTTGACGACCGACGGCAAAACACCTTTGCCGATGAACAACAATTTTTTTTCCAATGTACGGGCTACTGTATTACGCCGTTTGATGACCCGTAAGTCTGAACCAACTATTCTCCTGACTATTTTTGGTTTGATCTCCGCGTTCCGAGTTCTTAATCTGAATCGTCCAGGCAGTCAGTTCTCAAGAAAGAGCTTCACCCGGACCCAAATTCCAAACGCCCATCGACGTAGCTGATTCCCAAAATAACCTACTAGTAAAGTTTTTACTTCACTACTGATTACTGAACAGATTCTTCCATAGATGAACGCTGCTAGTTTCACATTTCTATTTCAGATCTCCACCCCGTTAACATATTTCACTAACGGACGATTTTTGTTTGTTCGGTGATCGCAGTTTTCAGGTTGCGACACTTTATTCCCTACGGCCGACAGCAACTTGGTTTCTTACAACGATATGTAACATTTGGGGTGACAGGCGTTCTTCAGAGATTGTTTTGCTGCTCTCATAAAAAAATACACGGCAGTTGTGAGCCTTCAAACGCTGATATACTCATCCAATGTCCAATGACCGTCTAATAACCTTTCTTAAATTCTATTCTATTGCAATTGACTTTATCGTTGGACTGTCTGGTGTATTCCGCTCATGTCCTGCTATCGGATCCCACTAGAGACTGCCCGCCAATCGGACCGAAACGTATGCAGGAGTATTTGTATGAAATCGATTTATCATGATCCATTCGAAGACCCAATGCTCTCACATAAAAGCATATGAAAAAAGACTTATCACTGCTTGACGATCGGACCTTAAAAATAAGCTGCATCACAATACTACTTGCTCCTCCCACAACAACAGTGATGGCTCCGAGTATGTTGTTCAACTGAACAGAAGCCTTCCAAACGACTGGTCCACCAAAAATGCTACGCGAGTGAGAAATCGAAATCTTCCGGTATTATCTACTTCTGAGACTGACCCACCGATTATCTATCAGCACCGTCTATAAAAAGATATTTAAGTTCCTAGAACGCGTAACGGTGAGTAACATCTAGAAATGGCTGCGGCTAATCAGAACCATTTCAAATACTTGGTTTTGTTTCAACATCAATTCCAACCGCCACAGGATACCGCATCTTCAATCTCGTATACTTCTGAACAAACCTAGTATCAAAAACACTTGTCACTCAGAAATGCTGTTCTGCAATGACCTGTATGTGGCCAGTGATCTCAACTGCTTTGTCGTCTTGCCGTCAAATTATTGTCAACAACCGTGTGGATTATTGCATCCAGAGAAGAAAAAACAGCGTGGCGTGAGACCCCCTACAATACACAAGATGGTGTCTATTTGCGAGATTCTTCGACAGCAGCAACGTTACACAACTGGTTATGATTCCCAGACAAGATCACTTCACGCCGGTACATCACAGCAATCCAAAGTAAGGATGATGTGTTGCTCACGAAACCGCGAAAGGAATTAAAATGCCGACGTGATAACAGCCACGAAAATTTGTCTTACATGCTTCAGTGACGTCTTCTTAACCATTCTGACAGATGCACAGGACACAACGTTGTAGCTGCAACAACGATTCGTGGAGTGAGAAACAATAAGTTTCGGTGACCCCAAAACCCCAGATCCTCACAGCTACGTCGTTTCGTAAATTTGACCTCCTCCTCCTATTCAGAGATGGTGCAACCTTAGTTTTTGAGGTCGCTGTTCGAGACTCGTAAAAATTGGAAGCCACAATCAAATTGAATAAGGATAAATATATCTCTCATGAGAACGCTCAATGCACTTCCATCTTTCGTCGTTCCCAAAATTGTCCTTTCTTCAAAATGTCGCATTGTCTTATTGTAAAAAATTACAGTTTTTTGTAAATCCTCCATCACGAGAATTTCTCCCGCAAACAGGTCTCCCAAGCTGTGATACTTCACACGTTTGTGAAGCATCTGTTCATCACCCCAACAAAATATTCGATTGGCATACGGAGGATATCTATTATGCTTATGGCAATCACGCATATGTATTTCAATAAACATTTGTTTCTGATAAGGTAACCTGACTATAAGTCATATACTGCATAAATCACAATATTGAAACATACGTTCGATTTATGCAAGGGTGTTATACTCCACAACGGTGATTCTTATAAACCTCGAATATAAGAAATATATGCCTTCCGTTAAAAATATTTCGTTAACGATCTTTTTCAAATTCGTCATTGAAGTGAATTGCTCTAGGTGTCTTTAAAGAAGCTTTTGAAACTGACCATCACATACATCGATATTTTCCTTTATCGACTGCAAGTTTACGAACGAATTTCTATGTATTCAGTATTACAAATCCCGCTTTTTCAAATGGCAGTTTATAGGAGGGTTAATCAAAAGTTTCTATTGTGCTAACCGTGAGCTGACAGTTTCAATATCAAACGGACTTCCAAATCCCAGGCAGAAATGTTCATCGTAGCTTGAAATTGCTAGGGGCAATACAAGGAGATTTGTGGCCCTTAATTAACGACTTACCGACTGACTACCCAGCCAATTTTGTGGATTTTTGTGGTTAAGTTTCACTGAGTACAAAAGCGCGCATGGCCAAATTGTCCGACGATGCATTTTGTCGTTGGAAGCACATCACTTCCTGAAGCGTTGCATATAGATGTTATTCGTTTGTTATCAGGTACTTTAAAATAAACTAAAACGAAAGCTGTCTGTCTTCAGGATTAAAATTCGTCATATCACCGAAGAAGGGTTTGATTCACCTGCCCAGTTTGAAAATCTGTACGGTCAACTTCGGCGACATCAGCTAATGTCTAGTTAGAAACAAAATTGACTGCGGGCAAAATTAATGGATGTACGAACAGAAGTTCCACCGAAAACGCTACAGCCCATTGACACCCACACAGTTTCAAAATTGAATAGAAGGAAGGTAAAATGAAAACTTGATGATTTCAAGTCGGAACAGAATTCATGGGTTGTATTGGTGAATAATGCGAAATATATGGTGCACTGGCTTTTCATGTCCAAACGTACAAAACCCCCACATAACCTTATCCCTCTCACTTGTTTACTCACATATGTTTCTGACAGTCACTTATGCCTTGACCCAGTTGGTTTTTTGTTTTATCGTATCAATCTGGTAATTTTACGAGTAGCCAGTCGCTTGAGTGGTGGGTACATCACTTTTTTGGAGCTCTGCCCATTTTCATTGTTTCTGAACCTCCTGTCTGCTCGGAATAACTCTATTGGTATGAGTGTCATAATATGCTATTATAATTTATCTTTAACCTGTTCCGTACCAAATTGTAGTTCATTTCCCGACAACGATCTGTCGATCGAAACTGTTGAGGTTGTCTACCTAAGAATTCTGACAGTTTGTTCAATAGTACCGTGAGATTGTCAATAAACCTTGTTCTGATTAGTTGGGATCGTTGGTTTAAAGCTACACGTTGTTCATCGTCTTCGTGGGAGGTCATACACAAGGGGAAAATGATTGAATTTCTCAGCGACACTCAGAAATTATCTTACTCCTGACTCCGGATGATGCCCGATGCATTGAAAACGAAATCCGTTGCAATTTAGAAGGCCTGAAGATAAATGTTGTAAATACCATTAGCTAATCCACGTCACATGTGCACAGATTGCTCAAAACCCACAAACTTAAAATCCAACATCGGCCCATTATACAATGTGTAACGCACCGCAGCACAACTTATTACACTGGCTAACTGATTTGCTTGAAACTGCCAGAAAACGACTTACTAAATATAGTCATAAAAGGTTTTGAACTTGGTAATTGTGTTCGTTCTATGTGAGGTCCCTGTTTGCTCACATTCCGCTTTCTGAAACAGTTGACATTTGCGAAGTTGCATTAGGCCACAATACTCCACTTCTTATTCCAGTGGCCGAAATTAAACTAGATTTACTTTTGTGCACGCAAAATCTAAGGTATAACTTTTGTGATTTCACTTTTCAACACCAAAACGGCGTTGCCACAGGAAGTCTGCTGGGTCTACATCTGACGGTTGTCTTCCTAGCTAAGGTAGAATCTACCCGTGTGAAAGCCTGTTGAAACTGGTGTTGTGCGACCTCTACAAAGACGATGTCTTGTCCGATTTTAAAGATTCAAGCGATTCAGGCACGTTATCAGTGATGTTACATCAAGCTTATCAAAATAACTTTCACCGAAATTCTACTAGATCAGAAAAGTAAACTCAATCTGAAGGTTGCAGTTCGGCGCAACATAAAAGAAACCCAGTTGGAATGCTCTTTCATGTGGCGCGGAGGCCAGGTCTGGAAGACAGCTCACTAATAGAGTTTCGCCGCGTGAATAGAATTCCCGTTTCCAGGTGACAGCCGTTCAACAGTGAAAAGGAAGGGTCTGAATGCCGCTGTATCCCGAACCAGTAGCGTTGTAAATCTATACAAAATGTGACGGAATAAAGATTTATAAGCCCCGGGCTTTGAGTGAACGGCCTACCTCCGTCAAATCCTAATGTTTATCCGAATATATGCGTAGCCTAAATACGAGCTACACAGGGCGGACAAACCGACAGTAAGTTACTCGTACGAAAGGGCGTAGAAACGCCAGGCTCTTTTAGAGAAGCCGACAGCTGTACCCAACATCATAAATAGCGAAACATAATTCAAACAGAACAAGAAGACTAAGTTTTTGACGCATTCTCCCTTTTTTCGAACAATTAAAAACGCATCCCTCAGTTCGTCAGGACTTTGATCATCGAACCCAAAAAATCTCCCTTTTTGTTCGAAAGAGAATTTTAGACAGTGAAGCTGCTCCAGTGGTCATCGTCCCCATAGTTTTCATTTTCTTGTTTGTCTATCTTATCCTTTGATCCACGACTTCGATATTATGACACCTCGCCCCTACGATTAGCCCGTATGTGATAGGACTGTACGAAATGGTGTTCCAGAGAACATCATAGAATGTGTATCTTTTCATTCTTTTTATTTAAGTTCATCAATGAAATAAATTGTTTTTAATAATGGTAAGCATGTGAACCGTTAAAACCTACGAACCAAACCGGAAACCACTATCGACGCATAGACCACTAGCTGTCTTTCTACATTAGATCCTGCAATATCTTTCTGGGAACATGTGTTCCCATTGTAGAGCCTTGTGATAGCAACCACCACATAGGAAAATCAGATTATGATTCGGCTGACGTTCAACCATGGGTGGTTAAGTGCACTCGATCAAAGTCGACTGCCGACCTCAAGAAAACTGGTGAGTTACAGACTGTTATTAGGAAATAACAAAGTGAAGAATAACCGGGGACGTTTACTTTTCGCATAGGACAGATTGTGTACTAACACAGTATACTCATGTCACGTTCCACTTTCTTTTGTTTTACAAAGTGTTGTAAGGAAAACTAGCTTTGTCAGAACAGCACAGCCGGAATCAACATTGCACTAAAAAGCTATATTGTTTGGATGTTCACTGGTACGCTGGGTTTCACATTCAGATTGGAAGCGTTTTGACATCAAACCACGTGAGAACGTTAACACTTAGTGGACTCAAAGTATAAACATTAACATTAGGTCTAAACGTACAAGTTTGTGCATAAATAGGTAAACGCATAATTTCAAGCGCACTAGGAACGTTAACTCGTCTACTGAGTAAACGTTTTCGACTCGCTTCTTTTGAGAAAACTCCCGATCTCGGTTGGCTTTGAACTGGAGACGGAAACGGCACGCTCAATTGTGGAAGGTAGTCCACCGACTGAGATAAGAAGCGACTTCTGGAGCTCATAAATTCCACATTTGAACATGACACACATCAAACCAGGTGTGCCGCATGGAATCCGTTGTATGACTTAGGAGATTGACTGCCCAAGCAGGATTTTTCGGTCAGTGCTCGCAGGAATCCACTGACATCAATGTTGACCGGTTGATTTTTAATACTCAAAGATTGAATAACTTATATGAAACCCAGTTGCGTTTTTGTAACCGTAGGTCCAAACTTGGCAAACGACTAAACACAGACCATCAACCTGAGCTGTCGTCCTCACCAATAGTCCTCTATGCAAACATCCTCCACTCTTTTTCTGCTACTGAAATAACATTGTTTTCAATCCAATACGGTTTCCACAAGGCGCCCGTCTATATCTCTGTTAAATCCTCATTGTTTTAAGATATGTTTAGCGAATCGTGTAATCGTGGTTTCATTCACCAGTGTTTTACAGTATTTCGGCAATTTTGACCTTACGATGGGCATGTGCTGAAGCTCTGCAACTCTCTGAGTGTTTGTTCCGTTACCTCATTTTCTTGTAAATCGCTGGCATAATTCGTAATTGAGTGAAAAATAATACAGCAAAATGATGTTTGGAAATAATAAATGTGTAGGATTAGTTATCATTAACAACCCAACTGTTGAAGTCATCACTAATTTCGATTCATCTTTGCATGCATAAAGAATAGAGATGTGTGCATTGTTAATTCAAAGCAAAAATGCTGATTTTGTCGAAAAAATATCCAACATCGTTTCACCTTTGGTTTCAAGTGGATTACACCGCTCCAAGTTAATTTTGCCGTTCGCTTTTTGATTCTTATGAATGTTCAAAGAAATACAATCCACATATGTGACTCCGTGAAGAATGGCACTTGGCTGCAGGGCGCTGATTACAAAAGACATTAGGGTATCTCTTGGTTTCTCCCCACCATATAGGTGACTTTTAAAATCACATAATATCTTCAGATGTCCCATTAGAGTTGTGGCGCCAAATTCCGAGAAGTTCACACAGAATCTAACATAGAATAGGCTTTTTGAAAGATGTCGGATAAAATATCGTTTCATAGGCGACGAATAGTGCACTTAGTGTAAAATTGACATTAGGAGACATTCGAAAACAAACGTTAACAGCACATTGCGAATCTTACTAATGAACTTGATTAGCAACTTTTATAAACGGCAACTTAAGGGTGGCTGAAAGGAATCCTAACATTACTGCCGAGTAGTAGGGGATTTTGGTTTCCATAGAAATCGAACAACACCCACAATTGATTGCAGCTGTCGCATTCCCACAGACTTTTCAGCCCACCGCTTCTGGAAGGGGGTTGCATCGGATGGGCCAAGATTTGTATTCAGTCCAATCGCACCAATCCAGACGAGGACACGGAATCGCATTACACAATCTGTCATTTCGGGCTAACCTTTCGGTTCCAACAGTTTATGGCAAACCGTAGCTGAATCCATCAGTCAGGCCGACAATCATGTGTTATCACTCCGAATACTCACCAAGCGGATCCCGTTACTGAAAACCAGACGCACAGTTATTTCGCCTGGCGAAAAATCAGAGGTTAACTGGCCTCTTAACAGAAAAGCGACACCGACTAAATGTCACGTGACAAGTAACAGTCAGCGGTCTAAACGCAGCTGGTAACCGGAAACGTACTTGAGGGTCGTCGTTGTTAGTAAGGTACGATGGAAGGGCATAGACAAAGTCGTCCACCATTACAATAATCTACACCGGTTAACATTCTCGAATTGACCAGAATTCACTTTTTCCATAGTCTAGAAACTAAGAGTTATAGTAATGCAGTCCGATTTAGAATTGCACTTCGTCCTCAGAATGAGGAATGCATTGTCACTCAGCCATTTCCCCTCGGTTTCTAGGCCTTTCCCTGTCAGTTGTTCTGAACGACGGGTCTGCTTTCCATTTCCACATCAAATCCGAATTAAAAAACCACAATGAACTAACCAACGTGAAGATGCTGTGTGATAAATAAGGATTATCGTTTGAGAGAATATTTCGAGAAACCCTGTTGAACGCACGAGTCGTGCGCCTAAAACCCACAATGACTGCTCAACCACTAATTCACCGTCTCCTAAACATCGAAGTTATCTTCCTTCAAACGTAACTGTTTAACGCTGGCAACTTGAGTGAGAATATATATCGTGATATGTTATATTCGCAACTGGCTATTCGAAAAAATCCGATTGCATTCTGTGAACGGTCGAACGGATCGGGGCGAACGAGTTTGATCTGAGTGGAACGGAAAATTACTTAGAATTATAATTAAAGTGTTGTGAGGAAAACAGACCGAAATAGGTGAGCACGGTTAAGAAAAGCCTCGGTTCATGGGAGCAGTCAGGGATCGTTCGAACGTTGTATCACAATTCCACCGGATCGGGATACCATCTGAGATGAGGAGTGGCAGTGTGATGCATAACATAATAGAGATTAGCATTTCATACTAGCTCATCACTGTCGGGATGTCGAATTTAACAACTTTACACAGTTTGTTGCATACATACGGTCTGCTTACAGGTCACCGCATCAAACCAGTTGAACTGGTCCTTGACCAACCGGATTAAATCAAGTGAGTCATGTGAATCAAGTTTGACGTCATCAAGTACCGCAATGTGACAAAAATACGGCGTTCACCAAATGCGGTGAATAAAAGAATCGTGTAGTGTATGCGAAGGATTCACTGTTATATCGTGTAGCGAGTTCTGTTATACGAAGAGAGAATTTCGTAACTCCAATGAAGTTAGCTATGCGACCATATTGAATGGGGAATAATGTTGGTACTGTGGCCTGCTGTTTGTGAGGACCAGTTAGGCCCATTGATCTTCTGGTTACCGGTTGCAGTAGTAAATTGTAGTACACTGCAGTACATTGTGAAATTGAATGTGCCCACAATGATCCGCACGGTCTATATACCATTGAAACAAATCCTATCAAGTTCATCTTGTTTATCAGTCCAGTGTAGCTGTCTAAACAGCTCAGTGATCATTGCATGCAAGGGTATGCCCAGTACACTCGGTCTTCATGTTCAAAATCACCGAAGTTCCTTTCATGAAAATGACATTTTGCACACTGTGATGACTGGAGAGATACATTTGCCTACCACCGAACTTCTCTAATCTCAATCGAGAAAAAGGAATTCAAATTCCCTCTCTTGATGGAAGATAGGAAGGATGTCAACATATTCAATAGGTCCATTAAACCAGTCTGAAACTGCCACCTTACACAGGTACTATGCCGTTCGTAACGCAAAATCCAATATCAGAATACACATACAATATGTTGCTCTAATTCGTCGTTGATGTAACAATTATTTGGAGAGAAATAATTTTCCAGTAAAACTTTCTGATATTCCATTTAGACCGCAAAATTTAGGCGGTCAAAATTGTGAGCATTCTCATCACTGTGCATGTTGTCGCCAACCAGAAAACAGCCCCGTAAATTAATTCCATCTGATAAATGAATGGAATCACCTTCAACTCGGACTCACGGAGACTGCACTATATGGTTGAAGAATTCACAGTGACAAATACATGATACGTCGAAAATCTAGCGATGATTCGACTGCAATTTCAGGCCATTCTGAAAATATAACATTGTACGAGATAGAATTTATGTCACCTGTTGATCTAACCAATAACATCTACCTGTTCATGTATCTCACATATTCTTCTAGTACTGACTAAAAATAGCGGATTAGAAGGACTCGAAATATTATCCCCTCAGACACACATTCAGTTATCCATTCGGTTACTGATTTGTGCTTGTGACAGGCGAGGAGGAGATGCACGAACAAAAAATACGAGTAGAACAATTGCAACGTTCTCCAAACGCATACAGGGACAACAGAGATACCGATGGTGAGGAGTAGCAGAATGGCGTATATTGTCTACGACTAAAATTGAGACAATTTTTAGTCAGATGAAGGAATTGTACACGCGAATTAAACTACACACTTAAAAGCCCCAATTAAACAGAACATTACTGGAAGAAACCAATTCAAACTAGTCGAAGTTATCACATCATAGGCAGCCGGTTAAAACTATGATATCAAGTGAGCGGTATGATTTTCGGAGAATAATCATCCGGTGTACGGCTAGGCTGCCCAGACACAAACTGATGGGATCAATCTTGATAGCAAAAGTGTTCCAAAACCATATCCGGAGTAGTCCAAAGCAAACACGACGTAAGCACTAGCAAACCCATATAAAATTTCCACTTTGTTTGACTTTGCACTCGGACCCCACTGTGGCCTCTAGTCTTCAGAAATTGCGTACACACGTGCCTTCGATTCACTGGTGAAGAAACCACAGTTGGATTATGTTTTAGGACACACAGTTGGGCATCCATTTCCTACCAGCAACTGCCTCAGGTTCGCACTTCTACGGTGGCCGGGATACAGTCCATTCCCGTCACACCATTCTCTGCTGTGACCAGTAGTACGCCTGAAATGTCTAACACAATATTAGATCCACACGAGAATATTATGTTCCCTCAATTGATAAGTTTACACTACAGAGTGAGATTCAACTGGGCAGGAGTTGAGAGAAAAATGAAGCATACATTTCTAATGCGTTCACACAAATGTGGGAGCGGTGACAAAATGGGAAGAATCACTCAATTGCTCCAAATTTCAGTGTGGTGTAGACGGTGTTTCAAAAAATTCGTCCAATTATTTTGCAACATGCTCCTAAACACAATCACTGCGCCACACAGAGGTGGCGCAATCGAACTACTCGATCAGCATTACGGGTCACATTTTATTATGTAACATAGCCAGTTCAGTAATTTTAAATGCGATGAAATATTCACAGTCCAATTTGTTGATACACATTCTCGACAATTTCCCACTGGATGTATTCCCAGTTGTCACATCAACTTTCCAAGTCACTCAAATGTATCTTCAAACTACCGACGGCAAGAAATCATTAGTAATTAAGCGGCTAATCATCAGGCATCATCTACACCATCGTGAAAGACAAACAAACTATCGACGTTAGGTTCACAGTATCACTTCATTACAACAGCAGCACTCTGTTCCGATCTGTAGAGTTGAACAACTACACCACTTTTGTAATTAATCAAGAATCAGCCAGAACGACATTCATTATGCAAATGACAAATTCCATTAACATGTTCTGAAAGTGGTCGACAACGAATATGGCTTGCAGTCCTCCAGATAATATGTAACACTCGTGTGTTCCGGAAGCGCAATTCGACTCCAGGGCATTCGATCAAAATGACCAAACCTACATCTGTGTCTACATGTGAAAATCGCAATCATGTGTGGGTGTGGTTTCAAGTTGTATTAACCCAACCTGTCATACAGATGTCATAGTGGTTGATACAAAATATGGAAATATTTTTGTGCGATCGTCTGACGTATGAAATTCACGTCCCAACCGGTTGCTTATTACTCGCTGGTACAACCCACTTGGGCATGACCTGTCAAAGTGCAACCAACCTGATTGGTTCTACACAATATACTTCATACCCCCAATATATAACGTCTTAATTCACGATGAGGATATCTAACGAAATCCGAAGGCCAACGTAATTAATCTCCTTTGTGCTACAAAAATCAAGTAGTTCAGATAAACGTGACTCACGTGATATGAATGAGGCAACACGGGTTCGCCGATTGTTCCAAACACGCCCCAGATGTCTAAAATCCCATGCCCGCAGAGTAGCTACGGCTTGTGTCCATTGGCAAACTATAATCAACACTCATCACGGCCAAATTCATTTCCCCCTCTTCCGAGAACGACCTGCCTCAATCTGGCTGCTTAGAAATGAAGACATGTCTATGACGTGCACACGTGTAACTGATGAATGCGTTTCGTTTTGTAGCACAATTGCCGGAATCCTCTCGGATGAAATCGACGTGAACCATGTAAATTAGCATTGTGCCAAATACGGTTGTTTGCAGACAGACCGAAGTGTGTATGTTGTTAGACTGTTCCATTGTACTCATAATGATCGAGTCTGTGTTCCACATGAACAATTTTTGAAATTGTACATTTGGACATATTCTGTTTATTGTACACTAATCCAAAATTCTTTTCACATATCGTTTACTCTATATGGAACTGTAATAATTGTGGGATTTCCGTTTGATTATCGTAAATCATAGATTGGTCCACAGTACGCCGATTCTATACTTTGCTAGGTAGGTCC